>JABUQX010122341.1:32500-37500 GCA_015478945.1 Trachelipus rathkii | reverse complement strand
TGAACTGAATATGTAAACTATTGTGAATTTCCTATTATATAGTAATTATCATCTAATTGCCTAAGTAAACAAAGCGATTTTTTAGGCCAACTGATATAAAGAGAAAGATACAACCAAATGTTAAAGTTTGACGATTACATTAAATAATCAGATTTGCCGATATATATAGTTTTCTTAATGTGTTGTATAAAACTTAATACTCGTGCCATTATTATTATCATTAAGACCAATTCATTACTATCTGACATACCATTATTTCACTTTGCAAGATTAAATGCATACCTTTATCGTGTCTCACCACTTAACTGATCATCCCATTCATTATTCATTACCTAATAATCGATTCTAATGATCAGAACACCCATTTTGGCAACAGCCCAGAGTGACACCCCTTGAATAAAATAAATGCAAATAAGCATTGGGCGACAAGCTCATTGTGAATCTTAGCACTATTGTTATTATAATTTATTATAATTAAAAATCCCCTTCTGAACAGTGATCAGACTTTGTGAAAAATAAAAGAATAAACGATGATAAAAATCAGTGGAAGTGTAACAAATTAATATTCGTGAACGCGTCGATCATCAACTGCGCGCAACACAACACCGCCCAAAAAGCAAGCTAAAACTGAAGAATAAAAACAATAATTGTGAACAAAAGTTTGAAGTTTATAAATAAAGAAAAAAAGTGAAGAAATTAAACGCTCTGTAACGGGAATTTATTCTGTTACCAACTCAACTCAAACGAGAACTTTTAGCTCCTAAGACAGAAAAAGAAAAAAACGAGAGGAAATAAAATGCTCTCTATAATGGCTTCGTACCAAAAGCCTTCAACAATCCTTGCACAAACGTTCTTTGTCCGAAGAAGCAATTATGTGGCGAACCTCGAACAAGCTCTAGGCCCCTTGCTATAGAACAGCACGAAAAAAGCAGTTCACGAGAAAAGAGGGATAAGAAAAATCCTCAATTCCAACAAGTCATCGCTTACCAACACTTTAGAGCAAAGTCAAACGTGAGAGTCAGTCGACCTCTGTTAAAGCGAATTCAATTTCCGCCATTCAATTCTTCTGATGTGGTATCGTGGATATCGGCGATCTAAATGATATTCAAAATATACAAAATTGAGAATGGAATAGACAAAGTGAAATTAATTGCGCCGATCCTTCCAAATCGTGTGCTACTTTCAATACAATGCCCTCTAAAACCTAACTCTTATGAAGTTCTGAGGAACACTATAAGAGGTCATATCACAATGCTGCTAAATGTTTCATGACGTCATCAAAGGAGGAATATACCCTAATGAATTACCCAGTGAATATATGGGTCGCCTCAGGAAAATCATTGGAGAAAATACAGAACGCTCCTTCAAATCATTCCTGGCTCTGTGAAAGAATACTTTATTGCTGCCTAACCCAATTCTTGTGTAATGAACATGATACAATTCTGAATCAGGCTGTCGAGCTGCGTACATCAGCGAACTATGATCTCTGTAAAATTTGGGATTCAACTGAGAAACTAAGAAAATTATTAAAAAATAATTATAATAATATTAAAAGTGAAAAATTAAAAAATAAAAATAATAATAATAATAATAATAATAATAATAATAATAATAATAATAATAATAATAATAATAATAATAATAATAATAATAATAAAAAAATAATAACACATTGATAAAAATAATAATAATAATAATAATAATAATAACACACACACACACACACACACATTAATAATAATAATAATAATAATAATAATACACACACACACACACACACACACACACACACACATAATAATAATAATAATAAAAATAAAATAATAATAGATCAAGGGCAAAAAAAAAATGAAACAGTAAAATTTATTTTTATCATAACCTGGAAAATTAGTAATAGAAAAATATTATCAAATAAATTTGTAAATGAGGTGTCTTGTATACAAAATATAATATATAATAATGAAGCAATATGTAACAAAGTGAAATTGAAAAATAGAAATGTCAAATGTATTAAAATTTAAAAATTTACTTAAAAATAATGAATCAAAAATTGTGATGCCAATATGCATATTAGGCTTATATTTTAGTGTCCAGTATTTTAGACAATAAATATTGAAAGAGAGTGAATGAAAATGTCTTCTGAAAATCTGGTAATTATTGCCGTTTGAGCTTAACTCTAGACGTGATCAAGAATCATAGTCGTATTAAAGTAGAAATAGCGATAATGAAGGATATACAGAATGCGTTTCCATTCACGAAACTTTAAAAAATGTGTAGTCTTAGTTTATATATCAGAGTAATAAAATAATAAAAGTGTAAACAAAAATAAATGTAAAAGCCAAGAGCCTTGACTAGCGGACAGCTTCAATCTCACTCTGATAGAAAAAAAATTGTGAGAATCTTATTATCAGGTTATAATACGATATCAAATTATTTTAATGTGCATGGTAAATTCCCACATCTTTTCAAATTTCCCTCTCCATAGACTCTTGTAGCCTATCCTAATTATTAAATAAACTTATTACATTTGAAAATCAGAATATACCATAAAATCTTACAAACAAAATAGCGAAGCTTAAACGGAAAAATGTGGAGGAGCTAACGAGTAGCTTTGTTTCCTCTCCCACACAAGTGAACAAATGCGGATGGTAACTAAAACAACCTCTCTCTCTATTGTGAATTCTTTGCTAACGAGAGCCATTTAACTGAGCAACCGCAGCTGTGAGAAGCTCGCATTAAAGAAAAAAAGTTATATCAAGAAGATGCCTTTAGCAATGAAGAAAATGTATCCACAATAGTGAAATACATAATGTATAGAAAGAAGGTCATTATTTTCTTGATAAGAACATTTTTCGATTTTAAACACGCAAGTTTCATCTTTAATCGTCCGATATAGAGTAAGATCTACAAAAGAGAAAATTGTACGTTTATTGAGGAATTTGTTTGATGTCACAGAAAATGAAATACAAACGGACGACCAAATATAATATACGCAAGAACACAGAATATTGGAAATCGGTTAAAATTACATGACGGGGATAAAATAAATTTTATTATAGTAGTCATTAATTCTGTTCTGATATGTAACTATATTCTTCTCCTTATTGCTATCCTGTATTGATCTGTCTTGCCTGTTCTTTCTATTGCGTATTATGTAATAACTATAAATAGATTTATAAAGGAGTACATAGTGCATGATATTGCAATTATCACAGTCATAAGAACCTTATGTCTGTTGTTGCAATCTCATTGCAGAAGTCACGTCGAAGCTCTCAAATCTCTAAAATATACATGGAAAATTACTGAAATCAAACTGAATGCCAAATAGTGCCCGCCTAAATATCTTAAAACTGTAAATATTGTGCCAACCAATAGAGGGCCAGATTTGAAAATGTAAAGTGTATTAGGCGTCATCAATGGCCTGCACGAGAGACCACCACATATAGTGTGATCGTGACGCGTCGAAGCGTTCTTCCCATATATTCAAACTTATTGAATCAATATTTGTAATACTATTGTGAATTCCTATTGTATAGTAATTATCATCTAATTGCCCAAGTAAACAAAGCGATTTGTACAAATTCAGGCAGCATACAAACTTAAATGCTTAGTGCCTATTCATTGTCAAATAACCGGCAGATTGCCGAGATATATAATAAGGCTTTACTTAATTGTGTTTATAAAACTTAAATATACTGTGCCATTATTACATTACATTCTAATTATTATTATCTGACATACCATATATTCACTTTGCAAATATTTAATAAAACTTTGAAAGCATCACTTTCACTGATCATCTCCATTCATTAATTATTTATCTAATTGTTCTTATTTTAATATTTAATTATATATATATATATATATATATATATATATATATATATATATATATATATATATATATATATATATATATATATATATATATATATATATATAATATAAATATGTATATGATATTCAAACCAATATCTAACTAAAATATACCTTTATATAATAAAGGTTTATCAAAATGAAAAATAATATTATAATAGAGAAAATAACAAAAATAAGAATAGACAACTAACTATAAACTATGATTAAAATTAATGTCCTCTCTATCATTACAAGATTTGTTTAAGATCTAAACATCATGATGAATTACAATATTAAGAACTACTTAAGAATGGTTATAATTGTTCAGTTTTTATTTTTGATCTTAGACTAATAAAATTAAATATTTACAAAACAAAAAACAAACATATATTGTGCCTAATTATCTTTACTACGAATAAACCCAAAAACTAATACCAACTAATAAAACAATTTAATGAAGAAACAAGTGAGTGAGGTACTAACACATGATAACCCAAATCAAGCAAGAAAAGTAATGGATGCGTTGATCAAGTGGCAAACGTGGTTCTTTCTTCTTTTTCTTCTTTTTCATATTAAATAGTTTTGAAAGTTTAGAGACACGATTCGGTCGTACCGATAAATGAATCTAAATCATTCAAATTGGCAAACAATCTATGTGAGTGGCTTCAATGAATAATGAAACAAGGTTGATTTTAGATTAGCTTAGGTCTTTTTGTGATTAGATTATGTTCAAGTTTTACTAATTTTGTTTTGTAAAAATTTCAGCTGACTTTTCAATACAATGTCACTTGCTAATTTCAAAGAATATTTTTGTAAATCACTTAATCATGATCTCTTCTGTATATGTATTTACAATAAGAAGTTTACCTATTGGAGCCAAAATTACAAATAAAAACAAAATACTTAAATTACAACACATCAAAAGTTTAAAAATTTTTGACCACTGAATGATTGGTTACGCATGCTAATTTATTTATTTGAGCTAGTTTTGAGATTTCTTTGACCTCTTTGTTTCCTAATTTTATTCCCAAACATATTTACAAGAAAACCCCAGAGTGATCTATACAAACCTTCTGCTCTTGATATTTATGATACTAATAATGGTAAATATGAGTGATGAGATGAAATTCTAAAACTACTAT
>JABUQX010122341.1:0-5000 GCA_015478945.1 Trachelipus rathkii | reverse complement strand
TATAATATTAAATAAATAAATATTTTGAACTAAAGGATCTACGGATAAGGATAAGAAATTATTCATCAAATTACAAGGTCGGAATTTTCAAAGATACACATTACACAGGGGCACACAAGACACGACCCACACCCCACACACCACGGCACCACCTCCTACACACACATACACACAAACAAGCTATACATAGTCAACATACACACCACAAATTTTAAAGGCAAAAAAAAATAATAATATTATAGAGAAGGATATGATAAATGATAATTGTAAAATGAATTCCGGGTTAGCCGGGTAGAAAAGAGTTTTATTACAAAACGGGAAAAAGAATGAAATAATGCTAAAATTTTTCAATTACGACTCTTACCACGGATTATAGTCGATTTTTCTACGTGCTTTTATGTGGTTATTGAAGGAAACCGGGTATTAACGCAGGACGGTCATGAGAGGGAGAGGCATGACAGGTATTTGAATAAGTGCCAGGTTATTATATTCGCTCTCTCTAAATGTGTCTGACTTTATAGGGTCTTGAAATGACAAATATAGTTCTGCTACGTAGAGAGGAGAAAATCCGAGATACAAGATCCTCAGTGCAGTTCACAACAATTATTGTACATGCCATTGGTGAAACTCAGGTACATGACGACACAAGACGCGACTAATTATAACATAAAGAAATTCCAATTTCAATTGAATATGGTTCCTCCATTTCCCTGTCAACTGCATATATGATAGAACCACGCCCGACCCACCAGACACACGCAAGCAACACCACAGGGCATAGGACACTTAAAATTAAAGGAAAATATTTATTATGAATAGACAGTGATGTAATAATTATCTTGTAAGAAAACTATCATTCTATTATTGCAATAGTGTATTAGTAAATTATTTTATGGTAAATTATAGTATTATCCTATAGATTAGTTAAGAGATAATAGGTTAGATTGTAGCTGTGACTCACTTATATAATATAATATATATTGCATATACAATTATTAAGAAAAAGAATATAATATATTTTAAAAAATAAAATAATATTAAATATATAAGATTTTAGTAATATATGTGGATGTTAGTATTATGGGAGTATAGGGCAACATATATTAATTGCATTAATTATATATATGATAAGTTCAGTAAGAGCGAGATATTAGGATCCTGGAAACATTGAGATTTTATAAAATAAGGATTATTAAAGAATAATATCATAGAATCTCTTAGTTAAGTAGATTTTTGCTAATCCAATGTTGAGTCACGATACGGCTGGGATAAAACGGTATAAAATAGGGGGAAATATAAAGCATTGATTTGATTTGTACCCGTACTTGAACTATTTAATGATGTTTAGCATTATTATCTCGAATCATGTGCATAACGGAGTACATAAGATATGCGATGTCTATGAGGTAGTAGTTGGCAGTGAGCCAGTAGAACTCAGCTGGTCAAGGTGGATAAGGTACATTGCGGCAGGCTACCATACATGTTGAGTTTTTGGACCGAAAGGATCTCCCTCTCGCTATAAAGAAAGTGGATAGAGACTTATCGCGGAACTTCCTTTCCCAGAAAATTAAGAGCGTAGGTTGCGGTGTAGTGGTTAGGTGTGTATGTGTGACTATTAATGGAAGTACATGTGTATTTAGAGTAAATTACTATACAATTTATATTTAGACTGAAGGACTTAATGTCTCGATTAGAGCCTTCATGTGTGCATGTGCTTTCATATAAACGTTTTCACTTATATGTTTTCATTATATCTTACTATATCGGATATATATATATATATATATATATATATATATATATATAAGTTTGGCTGGTTTGACTTGGTGTGTACACCAGCGGTGAACACGCATAACACTAAATCATATACATATTATATATGGAACGAAAATAACTGAGAAACGGTATTCACATTATTGACGCGCTCGAACCTTTCGAATAGTAAGTACACGTGGTACGGTGCTGACAGTGGTGGTAACCGATAATAGGGATACACAATGTTACATTTTACAAACATACGCGCGCTAAAAACAAACAAACTAGAGATAGGCGGGTAAAATTAGTGATGTCAAGACCATTACTTCAATCTCTGATTTGGTCCTAATATCCATTAACAATAGCATCCAAGCCTTGCACCGACTATACTACTAATGAGAAACCATTAAGAACAATGAAGAGATGTTTTCTAGAAGATTGGTTTTAGGACATGACTTAAGCTAATCCTAGATGACAAGCTTTAGATGTTAGCATACATTGATGCTATTAACAAATCCATTAATGAAGTATCAATCATACATTTGAAACTTATATATTAGAGGTGCATCGAATATGCAAACTAGTAATATCCTTGATTTATAGTAATATTATAGTCAAGGCCTATATAAGTACTATTTTAATAAGGATAAAATAAATTAGATAAACCATACATATTCCCAGCTGCACACGCACAGGCCATATGTCTCCGCGCAACCAAAAACACTCTCACGAAACAGGTTTGGGTGGAAAATGTGGCGGCAAAATTGAATTAGTCACTAAGTACTAAATGAAAGTTTAATAAAAACCAAGACATTAGATGAAGTCTATAATAGAAAGGATATGACACACACTCGGTGATTCACACGCTATAGTTAACACCATTTGTTCAAATACCCACAATAGACGGTCGAGCATGCTTGCAGAGTCACACCAGATAAGTCCAAGAGCAAAGATGAGAGGTTATAGTTAGTATTAGGGCAGTGTTAAATATTATTTAGAAGAATATGCCTCTAATTAACTTTAGGATTCGGTCAAACCCACTCTCTTCATATGCGTAATTACATTTATCAATTTATACTCCATAATATAGTATTGACATAGCAATTATTCTAGCTGTACTAATCCATTAAAAATGTGGTTGTTGATGTGATAAGGATTTTCAATAAGCAAGTAATACTTAATCAATGAAAATTTATTACAAAACAGATTGGTAAAGTTATGGCAAGCCAGTAATAAACTTATCTGCTTATCTGGACAATGAAGAAGAATGATAAATGTCTCTTTATTTGGTATGAGAACTCAATGTAAACATTGAAAAAGATATATAGTATATAGATGCGCAGATTATATACAAATTTATTATTATTTCGTTGTAATGATATTTTTCGAAAGCTCATATTAGAGATGTTAAGATGCAGTGAATCAGTAATAGAATTCGTCGAGTAAATTTACCTAATCTTTGTAATAAGTAATACCCTCATATCTAGCAACGATACGCTTATAGATTAGTGTGTCCTAAATTCTCCTATGACGATAGTTTATACGATGAAATAATATGTGTACTGATATAGCTAGCTGACAACATCACCCTATGTGTAGAGACAAATAATGTCTAAGAATATGAGTGATGTGATTATACCTACTTTCACTCAATAAGATCGTGATATCTTCATTAAAAGAGCTCCAGTGCATCTCTACTTCTAACCACACCTGTAAGTATGAGGTGCATAATACTCTAAATAACATACTTTTTCAGTTCCAATCAACGAAAGAGAGAACTTATAGCCGCAACGAAGCCACACTTGTCGTATATTGTAAGAGTGAAATGCGGTGCTGATCCATTCTCATAGCATATCACAAGTTAATAAAACCTAGAAGGAAAGGTTATACAAGTCGAATACCTACTCTTATGATAATATGTAGATTGTCAATTAAAAGTGTAGAAATTATAATTCAGTTATGATCTCTGAAATTCTCAGAAAAAATACTCTATTTGTTATTTAATCTAATATAACTCGCTTCAAATATTACATTGATTTATTATAAGTTTAACATTAATTTAATATACACACCTTGAACATTATTAAGTACGTAATTTTTCGTAATTTTCTTATGATTAAAATATAAATGTTAGAATCAATATATAGTGGTCTGTTTCCACTCGAGTCGAGCGTCTTATAGCGGATGACGCATCAGCAGCAGCTAACATATCAACAACAACAACGAACAACATAAATACAAATCAATAACAAAACTCATATAATATATACTAACAACGTTATCTATAACTTATAATTATACCTAATATATATTAATTAACACGGTGTATCAGTGTCATGCTAGACACATAATTGGATAGTAACCTAAAAGATACCTAATAACAATATTTTATAATCAAACAACCAAAACAAACAAAAATGGCAAACAAATTACAAAACAACACAAACAAATACAAGCAAAATACAAACAAATACAAACAAAATACAAACAAATACAAAAGGTTCGAGGGGCGTAGGTGACGTCAGAATGGGTTTCAATTATTACCATAAACAATAGCATTAATATGCATATATTCCTAGTTATACTACTAATAGGCCACCATATATATATATATATATATATTAATATATATATATATATATATTAATATATAATATATAATATATATATAATTATATATAACTATAATATATATATATATAGTATAATATATATATATATATAATATATATATATATTAATAATATATATATATTATATATAATTAATATAATATTAATATATAATTATTATTATTAATTTAATATTAATAATAATTATATTATATATCAGGTCTACCTACTATTGACATTGATGATATACTCAAAAATTAACAGCTCCTCGAATATCATAAATACCACCCGAATTTAAAGTTATCTGGCTACCGCGCACATCTCATACATACTAATCATAAATCCCCATACCACTATAGAGTATATTATATATATATATATATATATATTTATATATATATATATAAACCATATATATATATATAATTAACATTATATATATAATATTAATAATTAATAAATATATATATTTATTATATAATATATTATATATATATGATATATTAACTATATATATATTATAATATATATATTATTAATATATTAATATTTTACAGTATTTAACACCATCCACTTTACACGTAGGCAAAGCACCTAATTTAGTGAGGTGAGGTTGTGACTCAATATAAAAAT
>JABUQX010122340.1:7500-12446 GCA_015478945.1 Trachelipus rathkii | reverse complement strand
AACACAGATATAGAAATATAATCTATTAGGTTTGATTCACAAAAAATAAAAATAAAAATAAAATAAAAAAATAATAATAAAAAAAACTAAATAAATACAAAATAAAAAATATAAAGAAAATAATAATAATAGAGTTAAAGCAGTAAAACATATAGTTAAAGGGCAGAACCAGTAGTTAAAGCCATAAACCATAGTAAAGCAGTAAAACATATGAATTAAAGCAGTAAATGAGTTAAAGCAGTAAAAATATGAGTTAAAGCAGTAAAGCAGTAAAACAAAGCATACCTATACTTTGGTTGCTAGTACCTCAGATTACTGATTTACGTTAACCTTTCAGTCGAGAGTAGGTTTTCATTATTCTTTTGGTGTGACTTATCCTTGGAACGTGCAATAGTTAGCCAGAAGGTATTACGTCAATGGGTGATGTGCAGATGGTTTTTATTATCTGTTCGTTCTCTCGACCGTGTACCGATTAATGTGTTGTTGATATTTATTTTTTACAGTTTTTATTATACATAAGGTTGATACACCATTTTATCTACGACTTTTGACTCTTAGGGTAGTAGACGTCATGACTCACTTGATGATTACCATAATTATATGATATCCTGTGATTAGGTGGATACATCTTCTATTTGTAGTGCTGCTTCACCATCAAGATTCAGTCTGTTTTCTAATCAAAAACCGTAGCAGGTAACTTTCCGCTCTCCTTTACATAAATAGATTAAATTTATTTGGCGCCCGAACAGGGAGGGACTTGATTGTCTTTTGTTCCCGCCGGCGCGCAAGAGTAGTGATTGGTTCACCAATAATCACTGAAATTCTTAACCCATCGTCCAGATTTATTTAGGTATTTATAATGGCTGAACTTCTAGATCCAGATAATCCTGGACCACAATCCCAAATAGGTAGTTTAGATGAGAATTTAAAACCTGAATCATGGGAAAAGGTTGAACTAGATTCTTCTGGAAAAATACACCTTGTTGCACAGACAGAGGAAAGTAATCCC
Organism: Trachelipus rathkii; assembly: GCA_015478945.1. Classification (NCBI taxonomy): domain Eukaryota; kingdom Metazoa; phylum Arthropoda; class Malacostraca; order Isopoda; family Trachelipodidae; genus Trachelipus; species Trachelipus rathkii. The sequence continues at coordinate 11,437 of JABUQX010122340.1, read as the reverse complement.
CAAACTGACACTGACATTGAAAGGACTATTCCTAACCCCGATGGTAAATTAATGCCCATATCCACTTTGTTGAAATTAAAAACAAAACTCCAGAAAGAGAAAATCTTAGTGAGTGATAGATTGGCTCGACAAGGTCAACAATACAGTAACGTTGACAGAAAGACTCACCGAGATGACCCGAAACCCTTAGTTAGTGGGAATTCCCTTAGAGATAAAGGAGAAGCCAACTCATTGGCACGTTGTGTAGATGTATATGAACAATCCAAAAATTTATTTAGATCCTCACAGCCTACGAATTATGATAAGGAAATAGTTGAAAAAAGGTTGGTTTCCCCCAGTCGAAATCTCAACTTTAATCATACACCTTTTGATACTTTACAAAGTACTTCGTCATTTTATAAACAAGAAAAAATCTCCTTAAACAAACCAGTGTTCAAACATAGAATACCGGATAAACACAAGAAACCTTTGATTGTTTACAACAGTAACTTAGCACCTGGTCTTAATAGATATTTATCTCCTAGTAAAGAACAAGTACATAGTGCATATACTACCGTAGCACAACAACAGAATAGACGGTTTACCCCAGTGCGGTCACCACCTTGTTCTGTCATACCACTCCAGAATCCAAAAGTTGGACGAGGCCCTGCCCCTCATAATTATAATAATAATCTGTATCCCATTGACCCTCAAATGCAGTATCATTTAGAATTGTTAGAAGGAGCTATTAGTCTCTTAAATCAACTGGTAACAAGCTTACAGAATGTACAGAGCAATCATCCAGTATATCCTACCTATAATAAACCCCATAGCATGAATAATCTATACCATAATAGCTTTCCTAAGAAATCCTATAATGGTTATTCCTATGGAAAAAATTCTTATAATCCACCACCTCCGAATGTATCAACTTGCATGAATGTCCCCCGTACACATGTTGATCGAAAGAAACTAGTATGTTATTATTGTAATAAGGTGGGCCATAGAATGAATCAATGCTACAAATACCTTGGTATTTGTAGCTATTGTAAGAAAGGAGGTCATAAGATAGCTGAATGTAGAGCTCGTAAGACCCCATTGTTGTTGCCTCAAAATAGTCGTAGTCATAGGATAGTTTGTCTTCTTTGTAATAAATCACATCCTGGAATCAGTTGTTTGAATAGGATTTCCCCGAAACAGATTGAGAAAAATAATAGAGAGAATTCAAGTCTTCAAGTTTCTCCCATAACATCTTTTTCTAAAAATATAACGTCAGAAACTGACACTCATAAATTCTCTTTGAAGGAAAATGAACTTCCTTCCCAAAATGATACCCCATCATTACCCCCGTTTAGGTATGTAGAATCTTGTGAATGTTGCCATTTATCCCATTTGGATGGAAAGTGCATGGGTGCTGTAGTTGAAAGTTCTTCCCAACCGGAATCATCGGTAGACTGTCCCTCTCCATCTATAGCAGTGCAAAACCCGGTGGAGAAAACCATCGTGTCAAATTCTGCTGTTCCCTTAGTTCAAAATAAAGTTATTAGTAAACATGACCTAAGTAGAAATGAACAGTCTTATCGGCCTAAACAGTTGTCAAATTCTCATTCTCCAGCTAAAGAATTGAAAAAGCAAGTGGAGAAAAACCTATTTTCAAAGTCAGTACTGCCTGTAGTTCAAAGTATGAATGATTCAATTTGTAGGAATGATATTCATTCTTCTTCGGAAGATATCCTTGCGTTGAGTAACCTTTTTTGTCATACTTCCCCTTTACAGACCCCCGAAAGTAAAATACTTCCAAGTAAACTTCCTTTGAGTAAAGATTCTTTATTAAGTAACTCTTCGTTAAATACTTCTGTACAAACCCCGGAAAGTAAAAATCGTGTTATAAAAACCCCTTTGCCCTCTTTGGCAACAATTGAAAGTCAAATTCCTTTGAAAAATAATCCTTGGTCAAATATAGAACGTAAACTACTTACAAACCCAGTTCCAGTTTCAGTTCCAGCATTAAAAACTAAAGTACGCACTGTACAAGTAAATTTCAATAAAAGAAGAACTGACTCATTTACAGTTCCTGTCGCTATTAGACCTGATAGTCAAAATTATTATGGTTGTTATGTCGACAGTGGAGCCGGTGTTAATTTGATTAGTAGTGAGTTTGTTTCCACACATTTAAAAGATTTAGAATTGTGGTCAACCGTTGCCCTGGGAATCAAAGAAATTAGCGGATTTCACCGAAATCATACTGTCCCTGTCTACCATTATGTAGAAACGAAATTGTTCTTTCCCGAAACTAATTTCATCACAAAACCAATAGCTTTTGTGGTGATTCCTTCTGAATATCTACCTGAATTAATAGTGTTAGGAGCTGTTGCCCTGAAAGAAAATGATTTGTTACCTGATTTAACTACTATGGAGTTAGTACGTCTAGTGGACGACTCTAGGATAGAAGTTGTATCGATGGATCCATTGGATTTATCCTCCCCATCTTTTCGATATCACGATATTAGTTCCTTGTATGGTTCTGAAATATAGGATGAAAAGAATTTTGATATATTTAGAAGGCATTCATTATAATTATTTGATTCCCACTTCTATAGTCCCGTAGAAAATTAGTAATATTTTATATATACAGCAATATGCTACTTCGAAAGTAAAGTACAGCTATATAGCTAATGTATGTATTTTCTTAAAATTATTATTTTGTATATAATTGTGTAAATATAAAAGATTGTAAACACTCACCCAACAAAGTTAAAATGGGTGGAGGCAAGATTTAGCGGCGAAGAATGTAACGGGAGTCCGTTGTCGCTACGCAACTTTATTTTTCTTTGTTGTGTGATTTATATGTTTATCTTATTAGTAAAGTGTTGATTTATTTTTGTATTTTTATATGGTTTTGTAAAAATATCAGGTAATCCTGAAAGTTGGGAAAATCAGGTAATCCTGAAAGTTGGCTAAAACATCATCATTATGGTATCTATATGTTTTATTTATTATTTAGACATCATTCATAATTAATAACTTAATAAATATTACTTATTTGTATTTTTCTTTATTTTAGTACTTTTGATCATAGAATTCTTGAACATTATATTTTAGTATCTTTAGTATCTTAGAGTTCTTAAGTAATTACTTAAGGCCTATCATTGATGAATTTCACTTTGGACAAACATTTTTTATAAAAAATTGATAAAGTGAAATACCAGTGGAGATAAAATTATCAAACAGTGCTTGTTGTGAAGTGATGTGTTCAATTTAATGAAACAATGTGGCTGTCCTAAAAAGGTCAGTAGTAGTGAAGCAAGTTATGAATTATCTTATTATAAATAAGTATAAAAATAATCATAGTAATTTAATTTAATAAATGCAATAATACAACTTACCACCTCTTCCAGTGATCCAAAATTCAACCATAATTGGGATCTTCAGTGGACATTCCATTCAGAAAATCTTCATAGATTCACATCTGAAAAGAAAGAAAAAATAAAAGAAGCCCCTACCAAGTTACACTTGTTAATGGTCGGGGTAAGTTATTGAGATGTTTTGGATAAAAATCTTTTAATTGAACTGAACTAATTATGTAAAATATTATGGATGTCATTTACTTGCTATGTATGGATAAGTAAAGAAAGAAGAGAAACTTACCTTGTTCTTTTCTCTTCAGGTTTCTTTTCGTGGATTTTCTTTTCTTGGATTATTTTCCCAGATGAATTCTTTTACTAGATGATTTCTTTTCATGGATGAATTTCTTTTCTCGGATTTTTTTTGGATGAATTTTTTTTCGTGGATTTCAAATAGATGGATTATTGCTTAAATACAAATACCTACTATTTAGAAAACTAACTGTTTGTTTAAAAACTTTGGAAGTATAAAACTTTATTAAATAAACATATAACAGTGGTATCTTATGAATAGAAGTGATAGTTAAATAGAAAAAGACTACGATAAATAGAAG
>JABUQX010122340.1:0-2500 GCA_015478945.1 Trachelipus rathkii | reverse complement strand
AAATTTAGGATATCCCGGATTATTAAGCCTAATACAGGTCAAAAGGTAATTCCAGTTAGACAAGAATCGAGAATCATGTTATTATTATTTTATAAATCATATTTCAAACTGAAACATTGCTGGATCGCGTAAGATCCTTTAAGCCAGGTAGAAGAAAATGTTTACCTTTCTTGTGAGTGGATTAGTAATCCTGTAGCCTATAAAACATGACTAAAGCAGTAAACAATGAGTCTAAAAGCAGAAAGCAGAAAACAAAAAGCTTAACTAATCCCTTTGTTGCTACGGTAACCACCTCTATTGATTTACTGACTTTACTGCTTTAAGTATGTATGTTAATAAAAATATGAGGTAAAGCAGTAAAACATATGAGTAAAGCCAGTAAAACATATGATTAAAGCAGTAAAGCCAGTAAAACCATATGGGAGTAAAGCATTAAGCAGTAAAAACAAAATCATACTTAAAAACCCCTTGTTGCTATGTTAACACCTCTTATGATTTACTGATTTACTGCTTTAAAGGTATGTAATGGAAAACATAAATATATGAGTTAAAGCAGTAAAAACATATGAGTTAAAGCAGTTTAAAACATATGAGTTAAGCAGTAAGTAAAAGCAGTAAAACATATGAGTTAAAGCAGGTAAACCAGTAAAACCAAAAGCATACTAATCCCTTGGTGCTATGTAACACTTCTATTGATTTCGTGATTTACTGCTTAAGGTTATGAAAGTATATGTTTTTAATAAAAATGTTTAGGTATGAAGTAAAAATGAATAAATCATATTATATATTCAGCCACTCTGGATTTTTCTTCTTACATACAATTTTTTTAAAAATTTATAAATAAAATTAAGTAAAAATATAAAAGAATAAATATTTTAATAAAATATACGAGTTAAAACAGTAAACATATGAGTTAAAAGCAGTAAAGCAGTAAAACAAAAAAGCATACTTAATCCCCTGTTGCTAGAAACACCGTCTATTGATTACTGATACTGCTTTAGGTATGTAAGTATATGTTTTTAATAAAAAATGTTTAGGTATGAAGTAAAATGAATGACTTCATAGTGTATATTTGAAAAAGAAAATTTTTTAGTTTGCATTGATATCACAACTAAAAAAATATTGTAATTAATAATAATAGTAGCTAAGGAGTTACAGTTTTAGGATCGCGAAATGTTTTTAATAAAATTTCGTACAATTGTAGTAAAAATGAATGACTCATAGTATATATATATATATATTTTTCATATGCGCGGGAATATTGCGCCTGCTGGAGCACGCGCGCGGCAGGGCGGGAACGCGGAATATGCGCCTGCGCTCCGCATGCGGCGGGCGGAACGCGGTTGGTATCGCCCCTGCGGGTGTGGTGTTGCCACCTTTGCGGAGGGGCGCAATTGCTGCGTCTCTGGTGTGCAGCTTAATGGACCTTAGGGAAAGACACTTAATATTAACTCTGTTCTTGATGTAGGTTAGAGATGAGCCATCAGAAGATGAACCGACAAAGATGATTTCATGCAAAGATGAATCATCAATATAGGTGGTATCAAAGATGACACCATCAAGATGAGTCATCAAAGATGAACCTTCAAAGTTGAACCAACAAAGTTGAGCCATCAAAGTTGAGCAACAAAATTGAGGTCACAAATCTGAGAACTCAAAATATCGATGGGTGTGTGTTTGTAAATTGTAAGTGTATCTAGGTGTGTATAATCTGTGGTGTGATTCTGGTGTGAGTGGTAAGGTAAGTGCCTAGTGGGCGAAGTGTAGAGTGGCTTATAAGTGTCATAGTGTGTATGATATGTAAAGTGTAAGGTGTCTATGGTGAGTGATGAGTGTAAGTGTATGATGGGCTAGTGTAAGTATTCTATTGGAAGATGTTAAGTGCTTATAAGTGTGGGCATAAGTGTGTATAAGTGCATAGTGAATGGCGTATAAGTTGTATATTATTGTGTATATACTGAGTGTGTATAAGTGCCATAGTGTAAGTATCTATGTGGGGTGGGGTTGGCAAAAGGGTCTAAGGGTGGGTGTATGTGCGTATATTAGTGATACCTGACGGTTCGGTGCGTTGTGTGGTGTGGTGTGTCTGTGGTAAGTTATAAAGAAGATATATAAAGTATAATATATATATATATATATATATATATATATATATAAATATATATATATAGTTAGATGGGAATAATATATATATAGGCTATAAGTGTTAGAAAAAAGACTAACTCATAGTAGAAGATCCTAGCAACTTTTTAAAGATACACCAATCGAATTCCTCATACCTTATAACTAGGGTTTGTTAGACACCCCAATTAGGTTATTCTAGATCAGGGGAGGGCTAGAAAGGCCTGAAAAAATCGGCACTCAGTTGCACCTATGTGGCACTCACTTGCACTATGTGGCACTCACTTGGCACTCATTGCACTCATGTGGCACTCACTGGCACTCACCTGCGGGCACTCACCTTTGACACATCAATTCTCATAGAAACAATCTCTCTCCT
>JABUQX010122339.1:0-17303 GCA_015478945.1 Trachelipus rathkii | reverse complement strand
TCAAGTAGTAGTAAAAGTTTGAGGTTATTACACCGATGGTAAGGTAGCAAACCGTCATGAATTCTTACCATATATGATATATATATATAGATATATACCATCTTTTAAGTTTAATTGAAATGAGAGAGAAGAGAGAGAAGGAGAGGAGAGGAGAGAGAGATAGAGAGAGAGTAGAGAATAGAAGAGAGAGAGAGATAAGAAGCATATCTGTGGAAAAAATTACAATATAAATTACTAACATTAAAATTGAGACTGTAATAGAGGTAAGGTAGGAAGCGAACGGTGAGATAGAATAGAAAGATTAATAAAAACCTTAATATGATTTAAAGTGAATTATATGTCAAAGTTTAGGTGCGCTAAAACTCTCAAAGCTTTATGTATGAAATAAAATAATAGTAGTATATAAATAAGCTTGTTTGGCTATAGCCGAAAGATAACGAGAAAAAGAATAAAAGATAAAGAAATCATTTATTATTTTAGTTAGAGAATTATTATATTTGGAGGCAAACTTATGTATAGAAGTAATACATTTTCATTTCCGCTTGTATTAGCATTTTTACTACTAGAATAATTAAAAAGAATAAGTAAATAAATAAATAAATGCAACGGTATGATAGATTTTGCAGCCCTTCCATGTTAATGAATATTATAAATAGATGTACTAATTTAAAAAGACAGCCTTAGTTTACCTTAAAAGCTCCATGATATCACTTCACTGAACAAGATTAGTATAGTTAATACAACGATTATATCGAACTTCGGTGTGTTGATAGGATGATAAAGCAGATTTACCGGCAATCGTACGCCAGGATTACTATAGAATCATTAGCTTTCTCACAGAAAGCAAGATAACTCTAACACACACCATAGTGATGTGGAGTCGGGCTGAGACACGAGGAGGGAGATTCTAGGTGACTTATCTGGTCAAATACAAGAGTGGTAAATTGTCTTTAAGATTAAATGTCTGGGGGCGGAGCCTAAGTAAAAGGTTTCGCTCTTTAAATACTTTTCTATCGCGCATTAATGTAAAATCATTTCATCCTGCGCCTCATCAATTTCATTTTGAACAGTAACAGCAAGCCTTCTTCGAAAGAGAGTGACCAGAGTTAACTAATAAGCTGCATATGTGATGAGATAACCATTTGAGTCGTAAATACAAAAACTCGTAGAATTATTGGTTATTAAGTAAATATGAAAGAAGAGCTGAAATAGAGTGTTTTTCGGTGTCTGTAGTAATAATTTCAGAATTTTCAACATTGTGGCAAATTTAAATTTTAAACCATAAATTTTTTCAAAATTCAGAAAATATCCCTTTCTATGTACTGACTTATTTTAATTATAAAGGATATGATATCATTGTATTGATAATTGTATGTATATAGTAATCAAATGAAAATTACTCTTCTAGAGATATTATTTGTTGTTATCATTATTTTGTTTAGTATTTTTTAAGTATTCTATATTATTATTGTTAAAAGAAAATAGGATTAATATTCTTTCGAATATATTATATATTTTTTTCTTTTAGCTTAATTCAGTTCATATATAGAACATTTCCTGAAACAACGAATGATTTTGATAACTCAACATTTCACCAGTTACTTTTTATTACAATGCCAATCTCATTTCTCAAAATTTACAGAATCACTATTTATGCAAGAAAACATACAGAAAATTAACTTATGATATTAAATTATATGATATATTATAGTTTCGAATTCATTTTTATGTATTTCCAAATTTCTGCTCAAACTCAGGCATCAACACTTTTACCTTCCTTTATATATCAAAAGAGAGTAAAAATGTGAACCCACGCGAATAATAAAGAAAGGAAACTGAGGTTAAGAAGCTTTGGGTAAAGTAAGATATAATAGGCTACTATTTATTTTTCTTCTCGCGATTAAGTTAACATATTAAAAGATAAGGTAGCAGAAAGCGGTTGCTAATTATGTTCCATTAGTTCTCGCTCTTCTTTTTTTTTTTAAAACTATCTACGAGGTGGAAACATACGCTCTGACGAAGATTATAAACAAAGATAGGTATACGGAAGTCTAGGGTTCTTCTCGGCACCATTCCGACTGTGGTCGTTGGCTACTCTGATATTCCGGGGGGTGGCTTACGCTTCTTATTCCCTTCTTCTCTCTCTTGTTTATCTTTCTCTGTCCGGCTTTCTTGCTTACGCTCCTCTCTTTCTTATACGCTTAAGTTACTAAAAAGGAAAATTTATAAACCCACACATTAAGAATTAACATATAATCTGAAATAACCAATGATATATATACTAAAAATAGTGCTAACTTTGTTGAAATACAACCTCGCGCGGGGTTAACTGTTGTATCCGTATGGATAATTTTCGAGTTATGTGCATGTAAATATCCACTTCCGACTTCGTGCCACATGGAGGGTATGCTGCCTTAGTCGTAATGTCACTAGTTATGTGTGGGGTGTGGACCGTCATGTTCCACGGGAATATATCAGAGACCGCCAATCTATATATTGTCAGATTTCACTTATTTATTAAAATATAGGATTGTAATTGTTTAAGGAATATATTTATAAGTAAGTAGTCTACAACCATTGACTCGGGTAAATTGTAACCAGTGGAGGGAGTTTGAACACATAAAGCTATTCGATTTTTCAAGAAATTTTCTCATTATTTATTTCATTCTTTATATATATACTTTATTTCTATATAATATTTTAAAATAAATGTACATTAAAAGATATTCCCTATGAGCGCAGATCATATTCATTAAGTGGATCATAACTTTTTTTTTTTCACTACACAATCAGGGTTTTTTAATTGAATGTTATTATATAAAAATACATCATTATATGCGAAAAATGATAGATGCTTACTCCATAAATATGACGACGAGGAAAATGCAAATTTGGTACCTTTTCGGAAACGCCATCTGGTTAAGTGTGACATAATCTTTGGAGAGGGAGGGAAAATGATGAAGGCCAATTTCCTCGTTTTAATCTGGTATTGACACATTTGTGGGAGGAAAAGTATGTGAATGTGAGAATTAGAACATTAATAAAGGTTCCTAAAATAAAAGTACTACAAAAATTACTTGGTAGTAACGTAGGAAAGAATGGATAAAACTTCACTTTCCATTCCAATAATTAATCGTAATTAGACAATATAGATATAATACCGAAGCCTAACTGTCATTTCTGGAAATCTAGATTAGTTATAGCTCTACTCGTAACTTAAAATTAAGAAACTAAACACTATTTAACAATTCAGCCCAATATGTTTTTTATATTATCTAGTGAGATTTTAAATTGTATTTTTTTCTACTTATTTCCGAAATTGTTTCCGTAAAAATAGCAGTTATTGATCTTATAATTAAACAATGATTACATTGCGAAGGGTATACTATCACATCCTGTGATATCTGGTGGCTATCTCGGATTATTCAGTCTCTTGCGCCCATGAATCGCTCGCAATAAAACCACTTATTTGGATTTGGTGTATGGAAGATATACCGGACACACCAGAATATTCATATGTAATGTTCAATAGCAAATGGGCCGATGTAAAGGCTTTTAAGGTAACATAAGAACTGGCTCTTATGGCATCTGATGCATTTTATAAAATATTCAAAAATAGTTAAAATATAATTAAATAAAAGTCTTAATCTATAAATTGTAGCCATAATTTAACAAAACTCTCAAACCTTTACTTAAGACATTTTATAGGGATGCAAAAAAGTTTTGTTTATTCGTCTTGAACGAAGGAAAATTAAAAAAGCTGAAACCTACTTACCTTAACGTATATATAAGTAAATTTTATTTTATTTATTTACAAGTTATTATCGGGCATTGTTAAAAAAAAAAAAAGAATAGCCAACGATCGTGAAATTCTCCGCTCAAGATGTTCTCTGAGTACTAATCATCTTTTCGCTCGCGGTCTTATTTATCCGGTTGAGAGTCTTCACTTAATAAAATTATCGGACTTGTGAATTAATGGGAGCAGATATCGAACATGGAGCCTAATAAGCTTATATAATATGAAAAGTTATGCACCAGCTGTCATTGTATGTGTCGGGTCTCGCGCGGGATGGTGTTGGTATCCTCTTCTTTTAAGTGTGTGCGCACGAGTTGCTTTCGGAAGGAGACGCAAATAAAACTTTTTCTTGAGGCACAAAATTTTTCGACTTACTCTGGGTGTATATTTTGTTCTCATATGGGAGTAAGGTTTGGTTTCGTGGGACTGGTTGACACCAAATCTGTATAAGGAGTTATTAAAACAAGGTAAATTTGATGATGTTTGTATTTAGAACCTCTAAATTTTAGGGGTGGGTTATAAGAGTTCACATATTTAAGACCCGAGTACTTTATTATATTTGATTATACATTACCAGATGAATTTCACTAAAATTGGGCCTCTGTACTCATTTACTCCTCTCTCGTCATAACGGGTTTGAAAAATGCCAAGTAAGATCCAATAGAGGATCTCTCAGGTCTTCTTACTAAACATCATTTTCGTACTCATCTCCATGGAAGTTGTTTTTCTAATCGTGCATCGTCTTCACTTTTTACTGCATATTGCGATCTCTCTTCTCTCTCTATATCCACTAAATTAATATATTCTGGTATTTTTTATAAAGTATATTGATAAGTAGGTATATTAAAGGGGGCTTAGGATAGTAAATATACCGACTAGTAAATCTGAAGTTTATATAATGATAATAACCTCACCATATAACTTAATAAAAGAAGTATCCTCAAATATATATATAATGATGATAAATGAGATTAAATAATTAATAGCCTTTTCATTGTATATTTAAAATTAAAAATAGGTATAATAAGTATAAGTTGTTTATAAGAGAAATAAATTTTGTTATAATAATGGGAAGGGGATTGGAAGGCTAAACGCTCATATTTTTCAGGTGGTATGATTATTTGGGTGTTTTTGTGGAATAGTCAAGCAAAACTCTGGTATTCATGTGGTTGCTAACGCGATTATAAACATTGAAAGTATTTTATTGTAATAGGATGTAATGGCGATTTAAAATGTAGGGGAGGTTTGCAATAAGCAGGTCATTTGAATTGACTCATATTATAGTTTTCGATAGGGTCAAAGGAGAGATTCTTCTTGCTTGGTACACTCGATGGCCCACACAAAATGGAAAGTTCATGGATATAAACTATTGGTTCGAGGATGACTTTCATGATTCCACAGCCTATTCTAATAAGAGCTTCCGTGTCGGATCGGTTCGAATATTGAGACAATTTGAACCTTTCTAACTCACAACTAATTATTGCAGAAAAATTTGGATGAGCCTGTTGAATTACACTCACCACACACCGACGTCTTTATCTTCCAGCTTTGTTAGATTTAGGGTAGCTAGCCATTAAGAGTGTGGATGAGTAAAGCTTCTGTAAGTTGACCTGGCCATTCATACTTCGTATAGCACTAGATAGGCTAGTTTTGTTGATGAATGAAGATAAAGATTTTATGAATACGCATTGCCTAACCTTTAGCCTTATCACCTAAAATATTTTACCACCTACCCTTAATAATGACCATACTAACTGATGGGACGGAAAAAGGAATTGTTTTCTGCATACTGGATATTATTTAGAAGTATTAGAAAAAAGAGGTGATTTGTATAGCAGTTGTGAGTTTTTTTCTGAATAGATCGACTAGTTGTGAATGGAAGGTCTTTTATGTTTTATGTACGATTTGTTTAGATCATAAGAATATGTATCCAAGTGGGAGTTTCTTCCAAGTAGGTATTGAAAAACAATGGTTCTCTTTTCAATGCCTTCGGAGATTATGGATCTACCGGATATCGATATAAATAGATCAGGAAGACGGATGATTGTCATGCACACCTAGATGCCAACTCCATCGTATGTAAGCATCATATAAATATTTGTGGTTCGTTGGTCGTCTTATTTAAATTAAAAGGTATATAATGAGGGTGGAATATTCGTCTAACATAAGTAAGTGGTATAGGTGAATACTAATGTGACAGATTATCAATTTATCAAATGTAAGATAAATTGGTTTGGATTATTAGAACAGAAACTCTTGAGGACCATACCTCACTATCTGATTTAAAGATTTCTAAATATAAGGATTGAACAGTGATGTCTAGAACAGGTGATTATTTAAAATCGGCAAAAGGTACATATCATAGAAGAATTAGATGAACACAGAATCGGAGGAAGGTTAATAAATTGCAATAATTTGTGTCAAGACTATTATAAGGCTTTTTGATAATGCCTCTTTACTACATATCTTTCTTGCTAATCTAAGGAGGTTACATAGAGATAGCAGACAGGATGATATATTTAATTCGAATATTGGATTCCATTTCTCTACATTAAATATCATAACCCAGCAAAACTTCCTTTTTACGCACATTTTATAAATGCAAAAAGTAAAAGAATTTATGGAGAAGAGATGAGCCCGAGAGAGAGACGGTTTGTGGAAGAGAAGAGAGGAGAGAGATGAAGTAGAGAGACAGGAGACGAGAGAGAGATAAGAGAGTTACCAGGCCATAAAAAGTAAATGCACAAAGAGTGGGCGTCCAAGTTAGAGATGAGAGAGAGAGATGTTTTAACTTTCTTAACAAAGTTAATTGTTAACCTCAAAAGCAATGTAGGAAATATTTTTTGCTTTTTTTATATGTCTCAACCTCAAAAATATTAGCATGTAATTAGAAAACTCATAAAAAAAACTTTGTGGTCTATATTTAAAGAAATAAAGTGTTTCTATTTGACATCTTCATCCCTTAATTAACCAAAGGTATCATGATATTGTGTGATTATTATGTATTTGCATTAAAGAAAAATGAATTTTAATTATTATCTGTGAACTGTGATATTCAATCTTCAAAGAAATAACATAAAAAAAACAACAAATCAAAACAAAAATTAAAAGAAAAACAAAAAAAAAACCGGTTTCAAACTATTAAATATAAAGTATGTTATTTCAATAGAAATGATTTAACAGATGATACAAATATATGAGAAAACGGGCAATTGTTCACTTCTAATGGATTTCACATGCATTGTTTTCACCTTTGCTATCGAAGACGAGAACTTGATAAATTTATACCAATTTATGGTTGAAAAAGTTTAATTTAAATTTAGAGAGGTCTGTTGTACGACGGATTAACCTAATGATGGATAGATATATGCTTCAAAAAAAGTAAGAATAGGCCACGTTTTGCATGTAATGTTAGTTTCTTACTGGTGTTAAGTTGTGGTCCTTTGTTTATGTTAAAAGTTTTTTCATTTGTGTAAGTTGTTAGGTTTGTTGCTTTGTACATTATTTCTTAGTTCAGCATTGATGTATGTTAGTTATATTAATGTGAAAACTTTGTTACGTCAAGATATATTCGAGGATTTGTCTTTGTTTAAAGAACTTGATTTTTATGTTATGTACCTTTCAAAAATGATACGCGAAAATGTCACTTGAATCATTAGATCAAAATAGTGCAAAAGGTCACAGAATGGGAGGAAGCTGGGGTGGCTGGGGAGGCTAGGGATACTGATTAGCTGATTTAGGGTATGTAAAAACGTAAATTTTTACGTTTTATTAAAACATGCTTGTATGTATACCAAATCAGTTGGATAAAACGTAGAGTCTTTAAAAAGAATAAAAAAATAAAAAATGAAAAAAATTAAGAATATTGGATTAAATAAGAAAAATTTTAAAGAAAATCAGACACAAATGTTATAAATGCAAAATATAAAACCTAATATTTATTTTAAACCACCTTATAAAGATCTAGAATCAAGCTTTATATAAAAAATAAAGTTCGAAAAATTAAAAAAAAAATTAAAAATGTTAAAAATATGATAAAGTAATTTTAAACAAAGTATATAAGTTTTACGGTAAAACTTTCAAAAAATAAAGTTAGAAAGTAAATTTAAATATAAGGTAAAAAAAAAAAAGTGAAAAAAAAATAAAAAAATAAAAATAACTTTCAAAACACACAAAGTATAAATTGTAAAAATAAAAAACTTGAAAAAAATTAGTAAACAGTATATGTATGCTTCAACTTAGAAAAAAAAAATTATATTAGTTAAAACGTTATAAATAGAAAATGAGATTTTGAAATAGAAAATGTTAAGTCTTCAACGTTTAAGAAAAATAAAGCGTTTTCTTTTTTGCCATGATGGCAATGCAATATATACGACATGTACATGTAAGAACAGAATCTGCAGTTATGTAAACAGTAATGATAATATATTATTATTAAATGAATGTTTACTATGTCGACAACCGCAACGGCTCTAGCACCGGTGCCTACAATGACTCAGTCCTCAATTCTCACTTCTTTCTTCCTTCCTCCTTTCTTCCTTTTCTTCCTTCCTCCTTTCCTCTCCTTTTTCCTCCTCCGTCATGTCTATTCTCAATTTCATCCTTCTTAATATGGCATCGATGTTCCATTTCTTTCTCTTCTTCTGTTTTCAAGGGGGACCCATCAAGCTGGTTGGGTCCCTGGACTCTGAAGCCAGCCGAATCCGACTCTCGGAATCCGAATCCGACTCCAAGCCGACTTCGTCTCTCTCCAGGCCTTTCTCTGAGTTTTGGGTCATTCTGATGAATCATTACTTTAAATTATAGAGGGAGGGCAACGTGCGTCCCCCAACGTTACGGGGAACGCAGAAGGAATCGTAATCCCGGTCTCCGACGGAGATGGTAGCAGTCATACATATAACTCACATCCAAATTTCACGTCCGATACGAAGACCTAACAGGGTGTGGGTTTTCAGGGCGAAATTTGACATATAGGCGCTAAGGGTGGCAGACCTTCCCTTAGGGGACCTACGGTCTCTAAATAAGAACTCGCCTGTGACTGCACGGCGTGCCTCGATGTGGAAATCTATAAGCCCTAAAATCTTTACTGTCACCCAACAAACACACATAAAGGGCAAGCGTAGCTGGTATATTTACACCTTCAGCTGCTCGGGGGGCGGACCCCCCTTTATATACATCTGTCCTACGCGGGCACCAAAAACTCGCCTGTGATCAGTTTATCATATATATAGATTATATTCCAAGAGTTTTTCAGCGGCGATAGCTCTATTCTCCCTAGCGCAAAAATGTTTAAATCTCTAAAGAGAGGGTTAGGCACGCACCCAAACTGGACCATGCAAAGCTTACACAGCGATTTTAAAATCGTAATGTTATCATTATTGTAATTATTTCTTTCGATTAAATGTTTTTCAGATTGTTTAAATGCCAACCAGAGCAACGTAGAAGAAACGACGGATTTTAAGATTGATTAGGGGAGGGCATGGTTCTGACTAATCAGATCAACGAAAATAAAAATACGATTGGGAGAATCTTTCAAAAAAAAAAAAATAAATATCTATTCATAGATACATTTAAAATACATTTAAATAGGAACCAAAAAGGCCCTTTTGAGGGGCTCCCCCCCATGCTTTTCTGGCAGCTCTTAAAATCCTGATGTTTTTCGAATGGAAAGGATTCAGAACCTCGGAATGCAAGTCCGGTCTCCACTCAGTTGTATCAACTATTAAATTCGGATAACTTCACCCTACACGAACCATATGTGAAAAACAACACTAACCATGGAACACTTAAGAGTCAGCCAACTTATGATAAAACCAAAGAATAGTTGCCAAAAGAAAAAAAAATTGTTGTGCTATTGTTGCAACACTGTGTTGTGCATTTTATAACATCTCACAGGTTGCAAACTTCCGTCCGGTGATGTTGACCTTTAGGCAAATGCCTTAGGTTTTACGGATTGGAGACCCCTGTTTTATCTTACTTGTGAGGACTGTACCAATTATTTAAAATATAATATATATAATATATATATAATTATTATTGATAAATAAATATTTCATATAAATAATTTATATATGTATATATTATATGATTTTATATAGTATATTAATTAAGTAACATCTATAAATATTATATATTATAATAAATATATTATATATATATATTATTTTCATAATTTATAATTTAAGTTATATATAGTTTGATAATATATAAATAAATATAAATAATAATAATATCATCTATATATGTTTTTTAAAAAAAAATAATTATATATTAAACTTCAATATATAAAATTACGCTATTTTTATCTATATATATAATAATTTATCTTCATATACGATATTATTATTAAGAACTCTTTAAAAAAGATATATTTATTAATGATTTTATCCAATTTATTCAATACATTATTTGATATATAAATATATGTATATGGTAATTCCTTAAAATGAAGTTTTTAATCTAAGGGATTATATTTATATGCTACACTAAAAATTTTGAAAATATATAATATATATATATATATATATATATTATATATATAATTAGTCTATATTTCATTTATGAATAAATTGCTATTATGTTTTAAATAAAAGTTTTGATAATAATAATATAGTGTAATATATATTATATATAATTTAAATTAGAGTTTTTATAGTATTATGTCTTTAATTATTGTGTAACGTGTATTTTAGTTATATATGTAAATGAATAAAAATTTCAATATTTGTATAATATTTATACCGGAATATAACGACTCATTCATTTATATGAATACTAAAAAAAATTATATAGTGTTTTGGCTAAAATATCAAACAAATGTTTTTAAAAAAAAAAATTTAACTTCTAAAAATTCGCTCTTTTCTTAAAAATTTTTATAACATTACAAAATTGTAAAAAACAAATTTTCTCCCAACGTGGACAGCCAGCAGGAACACTGAAAAAGTACGATTTTTGCCTTAATTTCAAGAAACGATATTTTGTGAAGTACATTTCATTGGCGTAAATTTCGTTAACAGAATTGAGAAAAGAAGTTAATCTAATACAGCTTACTATACAATTACCAGGTGTGTTGTAAGGCATAGTTAAAAACCATTTGAAATTTTTCATATCTTGAAATATTTTAATTAAATTTTCCTAAAATAGTATGATTTCATTAAATTTGGAAATTCCTTTTAAAAGATGCAACAAAAAAAGTGGAATTTAATATAAATTGTTAGGTGGTAGTGATCATTATAAAATTAGAACGTTTTAATAAAATGATAATTTTCCTGTATATATTCGCTTTTATATACCAAATATCATAGTGTTGGTTGAAGGAAAAAGGTATTACAAATAGCCTGGGTCGTTCCTGAATTCAAAAAATTAATAAATAATTAAATCAGTTTTTTTTATGTATGCATAACTATATTGCTCCAGTTTATTAATTAGAATTACATGGACAATTGTGTTTCTCTAGCTAAATACACTCCATTAGCAAATTAGACTAGAGCTGAGCATCTACTTAAATAATATATATATATATAAAGTACGATATTTTTTTCAATGTAAATATTCAAACATTGAAATATTATTGATATATATATGGTTATAATTTCTAAAATTTAAGTTTTTTATAATATTAACTAATAGTAATATCGTTGTCAAAACATTTGAATAAAATATAATTGTATTATATAGTATATTTCATTGTACATTTATTTTAAAAAGAAGTTAAAAATAAGTTGAAAAATTTTAATTTAAATTAGTTATTTTAAGTGTAATTACTTATAGATAATTATAATAATATTTAAATAATCTATACTATCGTTTATATTTGTAAGAAATTATTCTAATAATTGGTTTAATATTTCCATTTCTTTCATACTCCATAATTTATCTTTCCACCCTTTCCTCTTTAACGTTATTGGAGAAAAACCTGTTTAATAAAAAATTTAAAGACTCCATAGCCTTATTCTCTTCAGGTTTTACAAATTTCACATTAAAATTTAGAACTCTTAAAATACGATTTTTCCTAAATTTAACATTTGAAAATTATTGGTAAATCTTAAAATTGATTACTTAAGGTGCTCTCTAATTTCTATGGCAGTCAAAGTAGAAAGCATTTGAAAAAAAAGGAAAAATGTAAAAAGTTGTAGTATTTTCATTTAAGAGAAAAAATGCTTATCAATAAGAGAAACGCAAAAAAAAAAGCAATCGTATTTCATAGGTAAAAGCAGAAATCGTCACGTGTTTAGGCTTCACATACGTTTTAATGGTGACTTAATTTACCTGCCAACTACCTTTTGTTTGTTAATTTTAACCAAATATATATATAGTTTTCTGAGAGAAGTCTAGTTGTGGATCAAAAACCAGCAGCAGTGAATTTAATAAATAAATATTCTCTAAATAATGTCTACCATTACGCTTTTTCTTAAAATTTCAACATTACAAATTCATGAACTCTTTTAAAGGTACGATTTACCTAAATTTCAACATTTAAATTTATTTCGTGTTTAAATTATTAAAATTGATAGTTTAACTAGGTATTATTTTCAGCATTTATTGAAAAAAGAAAGCGGTGTTTCATTGAAATGCAATATTTAACAGAAGAAAGGCAGAAAAAGAATTTCCAGCTAATTGGTTTTAAGGTTCTGGTCGTTTAAGACTCCGACGTTTTTTTATGAAATTCAATATTTGTTTTTATATACCAAATATCTTATTTTAGGTTGTGAAAACCTGTTTTTTAACTTAAAAAATTAAACTTTCTAAAATTACCCGTACTTTTCTGCTTCACAATATTTTTCACATGAGCAAAATTATAAACTCTGTCTAATTAAAAGGTACGTGATTTTTTCCACAAGGTTCTACACATTTTTACAACTCACCTTTGGGGCGTAATTCTTAAAATCTGAGGTCCTAGTTGTGAAAACTGGCCACAACCAGGTAAATTTCGAAGCCCATTTTGCACCAATAACAAAAAACAACTGCGTTTGCATTCTGACAACTGCAATTTCAAAAAGCAAATTCGTACTAAACGCCTCAAATTATGATTATCAGATTGTCTACCGTTGTTCTTAAATTGATACGTTTCTTTGTTACGTGAGCCAATCATTTCTTGCACACTAATATATAGTCTCTCTATCTAATTTTCTCTACCCAATACAATACATATTCCGATTATGTCACCTTGTGAGCATCACATCACTTGTTTCTCAATCTATCTAAACTATCTCTCTCTGAGTTCTCTATCACAGAAACCTTAGCGCTTCTCTTTCGTTACAATTTTCACATCACACCAAAAACTATCTAGAATCTCACTCTTCAATAAAGAGTACGATTATTCACTCCTAGTGCTTCAACCATCTATTGACCAATAACCGTATTTGTAAATACTTAACATATTATTGTAGTTTCTCTATATTCACATCCTTTCCACGGTATTATGCACCAAAACGCCCATTGCTATCAAAACATTACTTATTCAAATTGTGTATTCGTCTTCTATATGTGTTTAGCCACCCTTTTGTCTCTCAACACAATCTATTCTCAACCAACTACATCCCTGAAAAAGTATTGAATACGTTCATATACTCTTCTCACTTTTAATAATATAGACTGTTTGATCAAGACCTAGCGATGCCCCTAAGATTGTCCATTCCTGAACAGGGGCACTCTGTTAAACTTTAGATACTATTATCGTATACCTGGTGTAGTTTACCAGGACCATAGTCTCACTACCATACAATAACACAGTTAACAACATACCCTCATCGTGAAGACTCTTAAGCGCACCGGAGTTAAATGTAAAGTCCCATTTTACATTTTCAAACCAACGATTTATGTTTTTAAAATTGTCATTACCTAAAGCTAACTCATTCGCCACACTATTCCTAGGTGTCCGGAATTTAATCCACTCTAAACTTTTATATAACATAAACATTTAAACCTACTCCTAAAATTACCGCTTTTTCCTTCAAAATTTTTTCACTTATGCTATACTACAATACTCTTTTCCCTTCACAATCTATCTTAAACCGTAAACGTATTTTTACTCTCTACATAAAAAATATTTTTTCAAAAACTCCATAGAATTATATCTATGCTTTTAATTCTCTAGGTCTGAAAATCTTTCTCAAATCATCATGAATTTAAGATTCAGTCTTTTATCATCGGACGTGTCCTCACTCACTATCACCAAGCATTATGGAGAGCCATATAACACATTAATAAATCTAGATCTCGCTTACTATTTTCGATACTCAAACTTCACATCCTAAAAGCAAGGTAATATAACATAGACGAATTTATTAAGTTCTTCCTTTACGGTTGCTACTAATCTCATATTCTCTATTCACTTTATAAATGCGCTAAAACATTCATTTCAAATATCTGCTCATATATCCAAGAAACTTTCGCCAACAACTATTATCCGTATTTATGAAAATCACCATGCTCTGCATTAAAATAAAATATCTTATAACTTATGAGAAATAATTACGCTTTTCTTTAAGATTGTCTCACCCTCCCAATCTTTCACCATCTTTAGGTAACCCTCTTAAAAGTTACGTTCTACTTTTCCCCTAAATACCTTTTTAACATTTCTATACAGAAATTTACCTTGTATGTCCTTCATCCTAACCATCTCTCCCTAAAAAATTTCACTGGTTTTATCAATAACGCGCCTATATTTCTCTACAGCATATTACTTCGCGAATATAGAATAATGTGATTGTTATCATGAAATGCAAAATTTTATCACAAAAAGAGGCGTGAGAAACATAAGATCTGAACTATATCACTCTAATAGTTTTCTATCAGCTTCTCCTTACCATATTGACAGTTTTTAATTCGTTACACATAGAAAAACTCAATCACAAATTTATTTCGCTATTTCTTATTCTTTATTACTCTACACACGAACTATTTCATCCAAATATTCGATATGATGTTAGATACATAACTCTCTTGGTATTTTCAAATCAGAAAAGAAATTTTTAACTTCTCTAAAAATTACGCTCATCTCTTATATCCAAAACAACTCATTTTTCACATTACAAATATATCACTATAATGAACTTCTTACCATAAAATTACTCTGTTTTCTTCATCTAAACTCTAATATTATACGCTTCAATTATTTGAAATTAATTGCGTAAATTTCTTAAACTAGTAATGTGTGTGGTAGAAAATTTCGGGTATTTTTAATTGAACTTGATAATAAAAATATTAAATAAATTTTTGAGATTTCTTTCTTTTTACATTACCCTTCACAATTTTCTCCTCAAATATACAAATCTCTCAAAGTAAGTGAATATTATTAATAGTTTTAGGTTAGAATAATTATTATTAAGAATGAATATTCTGATATTCTGATTCGATCCACAACTAAATCCTCTTATTAACCACCAATATCCTACCTCATATTGATAAAGAGGAAAACCTCTTAACTCAAACAAAATCTATAATCTTCTAGTATCATTATTACCGCATTCTCCAATCAAAGATACTCTTTCACACTCTACAAGAATTTTCAAGCATACTCTGTACGCTAACATCTTACGTTTCTGCCTAAAAAATATCTCAAACATATCTGGGACAAATTATTTGGTAAATTTTAAAGATTGAGTTTTTAACGGTATTTTCAGTCATTATGAAATAATACATCTAACATGTGTTTCACTTTGAAATAGCAACAAATTCCAAACATCCCATTAAAAAAAACGTAGTAATTTATTTATATGTTTTACATGTCATTGATATCATATCTCGTTTTTTAAAATAAATTTATTACATTAATATACTTATTGTTTCTTCACTTTTACTACCCCAAATATTTCCTATTACCCTTATACAGAAGTAGGTATATGTGAACCTCTCGCTTTATACATATAACACATACTATATTTAACTCTCTCTTGAGAGAAACATTATCTCAGCGCTTTCTTCTCTCATTATAAACAGATTTACTTTCAATCATTTACGTTAACACACAATTTAAGCATAACTCTTAAAAGTAGCGTATCTTCTCCTTAAAATATACTTCAAACTTTTTGTAAATTATATTTTATATAGGTTATATATAAGAATTTATGTCTATACTATATATATATAATATATTAATATATATATATATATATATATATATATTATAAATTATATAATTGAATACTTATAGTTTGTATTTTTCTAACGGTGATATTTTCAGCATTATTGAATTGTAAAATATGTGTGCAATCCATTACTGAATGGTAAATATAATTATTAAAAAATAGTGATAATTTATATTATAATAAGTTTATTTAGATGTCTTAAATTGTAAGTTTTTATTAATTAAAATTTCAATATTTGTTTATTTATATTAACTGCAAAATATATTCATTATGTTATTGGTAAAATGATTTTAAAAAAAAAAAATTTAATTTCTACAAGGTCTTCCTTTTCTTAAATTTCTACATTTCCGAACTTTATTCTAATTTTGAACCTCTTAATCGAACCGACTTTTCCTCTTGTAGACCTACTTCCAATTATATTTATGGTTATATCTTAAAATTGAATGTTATGTGTGCCAGTTGTGTATGTATTATTTTCAGCATTGAATAAATAAAGTGGTTTCATTTAAAGTAGCTCAATTTTCAAAAAAGCAGATAATATGAGAATTATTATATATGTTTAAGTGTAGTTCACTATGTTCAAATTGACTATATACGTTGTTATTTAATATAGAAATTGAGTCAATTATTTGTTTTTAATATATTACATAAATTATTTTCAAATAGTTTGTTTGAAAACCTGTTTGTAATAAATAAAATTTTTATAACTCTCTAAAAATTACTGCTATTGCTATAAAATTTTTCCACATTACAAATATTTTAGTAAAACTCTTAATAAAGTCAACGATTTTTCCTTAAATATTAAAATATTTATTATTTATGTAGTAATATTTCTTAAAATTAAGTTTTTTTAAACGGTTATATTTTATTAATTTTCTTGCTAAATATAAATAATAATTATGTATATCATTGAAATCAATATTTTACATAAAAGTACAGGAAAGACGTAAAATTAATTAACAGTTTTTTTATATATATTAATATATTGTCATAATATAATATTGGTGTCTACTTTTAAGATAATTTACAATATTTGTTGTTAATAATATCCAAAATTAATTTCTAATATTAGTTTTAAAGATGTTTTTAAATAAATAATTGTTAAACTTTATCTAAAATTACGCTGTTTAATCTTAAAAGCTTAAGTCAATTATAAGTCCAATAAGTTACGATTTTCATATATAAATTTATCATAATATTTTGAAATTTATTTTTGAATAAATCTTCTACAGAATTGCAGTTTTTACTGGTATTTCAGCATGTTGGATATACATAGCTGTATGGTTGTTTCGAGCATGGCACGCATTTGATTAAATATCACCACATGTTACCGATAGTTCTATAGTAGTTTGCCAACATTCTACCAACCACCTTTTCCATTTTTTCCCCTTATTTTACCATTTTAACATAGCCTTTAA
>JABUQX010122338.1:0-28315 GCA_015478945.1 Trachelipus rathkii | reverse complement strand
TTAAATTTTTTTTTTTAAAAAAAAAGTTGAAATATTATTTTTTTGCGAAATAAAAATAATTATACTATATATATTATTACTACTATTGTATATACTTATAAATATATATATTACTTATATATAGATATATATATTATATATATATATAATATATATATATATATATATATTATATACATATATATATATATTATATTTTCTTTTCGTGAATGGTGTGATAAGTTTTGGAAACTTATATGTCAAAAACCAACGACCAACATAGTATAAAGTATAAATATTTCTGTGTTGATGATAAATAATAAATAAATAATATTAATATATATATATATATATATATTTATATATAATATAATAATATATAATTAATAATATAATAATATAATTATTATATATAAATATATATTTATATACATATTGAATTATATATATATGTTGTTTATGTACAGTCGTTTTATAACTTAAAACTAAAAAACAAACGAATACCCTTAGAGTAGACCGCATAGATATCAGGAGTTCGGGTCTCTCCGGCCTCTAGGTGACGACGGGGGGATCTTCGTCCCCCCCTCTGTTCCCCCATCGGCTCGACCCCCCTAAAAAATATGTTCCTTGACTTCAATTTTTAGTGGTCTCCAGCGGTGTTTGTTGTAGTTTAAATCAATTAAAAACGACTACAATGATATAAGGCTGGTTATTACGCGGATTCCAAAATATGTAATTGTTTTTCTTGTAAGTATCATTACTTTTAAGATTTTTTTTTTTAAAATTCTCGTAAAGCTTTATACGCTAGATTCCAAATATGTAAATGGTTTTTTCTGTGAGTGTCATTCTTTTTCGAAATAATTCTAAAGGATCGTGTAGGGTGTATGAACATATATATATTAATTTATATAATATATAGTGACATATATATTATATAATATACTATATATATATATATATATATATATATATACTAAATATATTATATATAATAGTATACAACTATATATACTATATATATGATATATATATATATATATATATATATTACCTCACGCATTATAGTTTGTAATAGTCTATTGTTAACTTTCCTTCATGATGGCCTAAAACCTTCCAAGTACCAAGTTTTTCTGCCATTCTAACGTTGCTTCGTTATTTTCTCGCGAAATATGCAATTTCCATTTCGATGAGCTTTGTTACATCTAATTTAGTTTTGGAATACAGAATAATATATTTTTGGAAAAAATTTTCAACAAAAATCAATTTCTGTTAAAATGTTATTGTGAACCCATACAAAAAGATGATAATTTGTTTGAAAAATTGTTTCAGAACTTGTATAACTGTTAAAACAAAAAAAACACATTCCACAACTATTTGGTCGCTAACGGTAAAAGTAAGCTTAGATTCTTTCATTTTTGAAAATGTTTTAAAAAACACAAATTCATTTTTTTATTTTTGGAATATTATTTTAAATCTTACTTAACCATAACTATAATAAATTAGAATACTTAGACCTCCAACTAAAGTCCATTGTTATCTTCTAAATTATTTTCTCACTTTCCCATTAATAAAACTTTCTATCAGTAAAATTATAATTTTTCACTTCCAATTTATTTTCCAATATATACCTATCTAACTTATTAGAAAAAAGTTCAATCTTTTAACGAAAACCACTATGAGGCGCTTGCCTGTTCTATTGTAGCCGTTCGATAGTTTGTTCTTGATTAACATTAAAAAATCGCTTTAGCTTAAACTGATGCTATAAATCATATCAAAGAGCCTATATACATTATATATATAATATATATATTATATATATATGAGTATATATAAAAATATATATATATATATATATATTATATATATATATATATATAATATATATATTATATATATCCTATATATATAGTATATAATATATATATATATATATATATTTATATATATATATATATATACTTAATAGTATAATATATATATATATATATGACCTTTATCTAAACACGTAGCTGGCAGCAATAAAAAAATCAAAGTTTTGGTAAAGTTTGTATTTTACATTCATAAAAACAGAATAATTAAACTTAAAGAAATTATTTTTATTCAAATAACAATAGTAACCTATTCCTTTCTATTTTAGAGCTGCACCCAATCCTCTATCCTTATATATATTACTATATAATATATAACTATATATTACTTATACTATATATATATATATACTATATATATATATATAATATATCATATATAATAGTACATAAAATAAAATATTAAATATATAATATACTATATATATATATATATTATATAGTACTATATATATATTGTATATATTATATACTATATATATATACGAATATAGTATAATAATATTTATATTACTGTAGTGTGAAAAAAAAACCCATGTTTTTTAAAAAAAACAAAAAACATTTTTTTCCATAAATAAACAAAAAATAAACCAATGGTTTTTTCTGGGGGGTTTTTTATGCTATTTTGGATAGTTTAATGTGAGGTTTTTATTGTTTAAATAAAGATTTATTTAGAGCAAAAAACCAGGCGGGCGGAGCTAAAATAAATTTTTTCGGCGACTCCGACTCCCCGACCTCTTGAAAATTACCAATTTAAATTCAAATTTGGATTGTCGACTCCGACTCCGACTCCGACTCACTTAAAACAAAAAAAAATCTTCGACTCCGACTCCGACTCCGACTCCAGCTTAAACAAAAATTTTCGACTCCGACTCCAGCATCCAGCAGTCAACATTCAAAATTCGACTCTGACGCAGGTAAGTGCTACAGATTACAGTAAAAACATTTTTTTTGTTTCGAACTATGTTTTTTGTTTTTTTTTGCTTGGCTTTAGAGAATTAAAAAAAATATACTCACGTTGTCAATGAATCTAATCCTTCAAATGCTTTACTGGTTAAAGTAGCCCGTAAAACAACAAATGAGAGTCGCAGAAACATGACAAACAAAATAAACATTTGTCAGTTCGGAAAACAAATGGTAATAACCGGTAATTATAATGCTAATATGTTTTTTATTTATTTATAATATTGAAAGCGTATTAATAAAAGCCCTGATCCCAAATATGGTGGCTCATGCTTACGCCCAATTTTCACCCCCGTAAAAATGGACTTTGAAAATTTTGACCTATTAAACACCAAACCGTAGCTTTTTTGTGCCCTCTTAAAAACGTTGTTTTCAGGTGCTTTTCTGGTGTCTGTAGTCATTCTTTCAGAATTTTCAATTCTTTTTCAAAACCCAATTTTACATTTTTCGTATTAACTTCCAGAATTTATTCGAAAATAACTTTCAAACTTGAAATATGATAGATAGGGCTCCATTACCTACAATATTCATGAAGTGATGATGTACTTTTTCGGAATATTTTTAACTTTTTGTGCTCAGCGTTTGTACCAAAAAGTGAAGCAGCACTTCTTTTATTATTTTATGAAATGAAAGCGCTTGGCGATAATTTTTTTCCTGTTAGGCCGAAGTGGCCACATGAAAAAATTGTCAGGCATTAGTATAGTCGGGAGAGATGCCACATTTTTACTAAAATTAATATTTCTTTTGTATATGCATGTAGTTTTGGATTTGTCTTGCGAAAAACAAATTTTTCAAAAAAAATGATTATTTTTTTTAATATTTTAAAAAAAATTTCTTTTGGCAAGATAATTACAAAAGAAAATTAATTTATATTAAAAAGAAGCACCAAGTTAGAGTATTCAAAGCCTTAGAAATTTGAAGTTCGATCGGAAAGAATAGAAAAAAAAGAATATATTAATTGTTAACTGTTCCTAAATTGAAAATTCAAACTGTCTGTCTTTGTAAAAGTGAAATTTGGAAATTATTTTTTTAAATTCTTGTGTATATTTTATATGCAAATTTAGGCCTTGCTTATAGAGTAATTCTTATGTAATACTCAAAGTGGAAATTTTATTTTTTAAAAAATGTTGTTTCAAATTTTTCTTTTTTTTTTTTTTGAAATTTCTTCAAAGAGAGTTTCTCCTATTTTCAAATGCCTTCTAACACTTGAATTAGTCTAAATAAAAAAAAATGAGCCAATCCCCGCCAACTACTAGTGGCCCTGAAAATCTTCATTTCACTTCTCACGACAGCAAAAAATTATTCGCAGAAAAAATGATTCATTTCAAAATTAAAAAAAAAAGAAAGTCGGAGTGTGAATAATTGGACAAACTCTTGAGCAGGATATTGGTCATTTTCATTTGGTTATACTGATGTACAATGTTGAATGTAATGGACCTATCTATGTATATTTCAAGTTTTTGAATTAGTTCCTGAAAGAAAATTCTGGAAGTTAAAACGAAAAATGTCAAAAACGGGTTGAAAAATCTTTTAGAAAAAAGAAAAAGAAAGCAATCAGACACAAAAAAAAAACACTGGAAAACATTGTTATATGCAGAGCAAAAAGCTATATAGTTTTGGTGTTATAAAGTCAAAATCCGCTGATAGACTCCGAATGTTATATGTCCGATTTCTTAGGGGGATGTTTGTTAAAATTGGGCGTTAGCCAACAAGCCCCAAAACTATTGGATAATAGGTCATCCAGCAGTTTAATACCTTGTCAGTTTCAGATATAATAAATAATAATTAATAATAATAATAATTAATAATAATAATGAATAATAATAATTCAATAATAAATAAAAATTAAATAATAATGAGAGTAATAATAGTGATAGTGCTGATAATGATCGCGACTCCGACCTCCGACCCACTTACTACAAAAAATTTTTGACCCTCCGACGTTCCGCGACTCCGACGTGCCACTTGCAAAAAGAAGATGCTGTTCGAAATTTCCTGCCGACTCCGACTCGACTCCTGGCCTCTTGCACAGAATTTTCGACTCGGACCCTACTCCGACTCCTGGAAAATTGCAGGACTCCACGAAAATTGCACGATCCGACTCCGCAGCCCTGCCAAAAATGCTCTCTCACAACTACTCTACTAGAATCTAAAATTTTTTGAAAATTTCCCCTTAATTAAGAAATGTCTTATAGGATTCTTAAAATTTCAAATTTTTCATTGATAAAACTGCTTATCTGTATAAACATTATTATTATTTTTTTTTGTTTACATAAACTCATAAGTAAAAAATAAGAGGTATATCTTATAATATATAAACTCTATCTGAAAAAAGGTTATTTTTATATATATTTCACAAAAAAAAAAAAAAAAAAACGTCATAAAGAAAAGTATTCAAATTAACCTTAATGATATTGACTAAGATGCAATGTCAAATTAATTTTAATCCTTCGTTTCTAGAAGCATATATATATATATATATATATGATATATATAATATATATATATACTTATATATATATATATATATATATATATAATATATATATAGTATATAGTATATATATATATAACATATAATACTGTATATATATATATATATATATAATATGAAACTATATATATATATAATATATATAATATATATAATATATATATATATATATATATTAGTATATATATATATATATATAGTAATATAGAGAGAAGAGAGAGCGAGAGGAAGAGAGAGGAGGAGAGAGAGAGATGAGAGAGAGAGGGGGGATGAGGAGAGAGGAGATGGGAGAGAAGAGATTCATCATTAAAAGTCGAAACTGAATTATCATTAAGAATTTATACAAAAAAACTAAATTTCCCTCCTTTAGCTGTTCCCAACCTAGTTCGAATGTTGCTGTGCACAAGTCAAAAAGTTGAAAATACACCCTTTCAACATTATCAGTTGATGAAGTTGCTGAGCAATATGCCTAAATATTTCACTATATGGACCTTCTCAATTCTAATTTTCGTGAGAGATCTGTACCTAAGATGAAGAGTCACTGCTGACAACAGGACTCATCAAATAGTAACTTTTATGAAATGGAGAGGAATTTGCTCAATGGTATTCCATAAATTCTACTGCGTTTGAATACTCATGCATCTGGAAAGTACCTGTGCTGATATTCTGGGGTTTACAAAATATATGCCAATTAAGTGAAGCTTCTGTTACTGCCTGATGATACCTCCTTTTACTTTTGTTTAAATTTTGTCTGTTGACTGGTGGATTAAAGCTGTTCGTAGCTCCTATGATTATTTTTCCAAATACTAAACATCATCACTAGCTTACAGTCGCATTGCCTTCTAGCTTGTTGATGCTGTGGCCACCACACTCCACAAATGAGTATTTATTATATCTTGTTTGAATAGTAAAATCGTATGGCTGTAGAAAATGAAATCCTCACAGCCCGAAACAGGAATCATGGTTTTAAACATTTAATTTACAAATATACATCTCTAATATATATAGTATATATTATATAAATATATATATATATCTATAATATATATAATATATATATAGTAAGTATATATATAATACTATATATAATAATATATATAGGTAATATATTATTATAAATAATATATATAGTATAAATATATAAATATTATTAGATAATATATAATATATTATGAAGTATAAGTATTATGAAGTATATAGAGAACTATATATATTAATATAGTATATTATATATATATATAATATAGTAATATATATAGTAATATATAGTGTAATAGTAATATATAATAATATATATATAGTATATAGATATTTATATTATATATAGCCTGATATAATCATGTTTACCAACATTTGAAAATCAGCCAGAAAATTTAATATTGCCTTTCAGTTACTCTCCGATGAAATATTGAGAAAACCATATCAAAAATGCTAAAGAAAAGAACCATAAATAATACATTTTTAAATATTTTATGCAATTTTTTTTTTATGGTTAAACCATTGTTTGTATGGTGTTTAAACAGGTTAACGACCAAATGTATACCTCTGTTCAAAAACAACGATGGTTTAAACCATCCCACCCTATTAATATATATATATATATAAATACATATTATAGATAGTATATATATTAATAATTATATTATAGTATTATTAGTATACATATATTAATATATATATATATATATTATACGTATATAAGTATATATATAGCTTAGATATGAATCGCGAGCACGTTACAGTATGAACGAGCATTATATTAATGGACATCAGCGGGAAATGTTAAGGATGGCTTATTTTTTTGGTTTTTTTGCATTTATTCGTCAAAAAATATTTTTAAAAAATTTTAACATTCCCCCTCTCCCTACCCAATATTTTTAACGAGGGGTCGCTCCGAGAACCCGGTATGCGGTTCCAGTTCTCGCAGAGCGAGAGGCCCCGACTCTGCCATCTTTCGGTTTACCCTATGGTATCCTTAGTTAAAGAAAAAAGAATAATTTTTACTCCTTCGTTTACACTTTGGTATTACTTTTAACTAACAGGAATACCATAAGGGTAAGCCACAAAGATGTACAGAGTCGGGTCTCTCGGCCCTCCCCGGTGGACGATGGGGGAACTTCGTCCCCCTCTTCCCTCGGCGGCCGGAGCCCCCCAAATGGGGAAAAAGTAGATTTTTAAAAATATTGATATTGACGTATGAACAACCAAAAAAAGAAATAAAAAAATAAAAAACGCCCTCCTTAAACATTTAGTTAAGGGAAAATATCATAATTTAGTTTTACTGTAGGTGCTGCCGTTTAAATATATAGCCTATGTATATATATAAGTATATATTAGTATATATATAATATATATATTATATATTATATATATATAATAGTATAGGTACTATTATATAATAGAGTTATATAATTAATAGGTATATCTATACTATATAGGTAGCTAAGGTATATATATATATAGCTTATATATAGGGCTCTATATAAACACGGACGAACATAAAAAGATTATGTATCGGAATGCGTTGTAATACTTTATCTCAGAATTATTTCATATGAAGGATTCTTCACGCACATGAGAAAAATGGTTGGGATTTTTACTTTAAAAAAAAAGTCCACGCGAACCACTCTCGCGTAGCGACGAGGGCACCCGCAGGGACCGCGGGGCATGATTAGAGAGGGGCCGAAGCGCGCACCCCGGACCAAAAAAAAAACAAATATTCAATTTATATTATCACTGACGTCTCTTGTTAAAAATTCACCATTGATAATTTAAGACACTAAAAATATATTGTTTAAGCTTACTCATTTTCATAAGCCTACGGTGAAGCAACTACAAAAATAATACTATATCGATTGTTTTTACAATTTGTCTAAATTTTATGAAATATTTTATTGAAAATTCAAAAAGACAGCTTTCTCCATTTTTTTTGTTTCGTACATTTAGGAATCTTAAAATGCATCTTCCAGGAATTACCCAACTTTAAGAAAATCAGAAAGAATTTCTGAATCCAATTAATATATTATATACCTAATATATATATCTATATATATATTATATACTAAATATATAGAATATAATATATTATATATTAATCTATTAGTATATATATATATAATATTATACTAGTATCCATATTAGATAGCTACCACTATATTATATATACGTTTTGATCGCTATAAATATCGCTACAGATAGTAACATTTGACGTGTAGCGTTATATAGTATATATCTTATTAACGACTGCTGTTATTCGCGTGGACACATATACTTTAAGATGCGTTTACCAGACCTCAAAGCAAACGAAAAAATTAAATGAAAGAATCTAAAAAAAAAAAATCAATTTGAAGTACAAGTTTATGCAACTCATGGCAAGTTATATTTTATTAGTAGAAAATTTTTAATTTTCTTTACTAAGTTATCAGACCGCTCTATTAACCAACCATTCCGAATACTAAAAAAATTTATTGCTCCGCGGATGTCAATAAAAGGTTTCACGCATGCCGGAGTACGACTAGAAACTGACATAGTAATAATATGTCATCTTATCCTATATAATATTATTATATAGTATATACGGATACACTATAGTATATATATATATAATATAGTATATTATTATTATATATATATATATATATATATATATATATATTAAACTCACTTTAATAGAGTCAATAAAGCTTTCGAATATGGGTTCACATACTTCCGGGATGAATTTTGATATATCTGACATTGAAACTGAAAAAGGCTCTGAAGAGAGCGATAACTATACCCAATAACAAGAAAAGTCGGGGTCGAAAAAAAGGGTCGACACAATATCAAAAAAATTTCTTGTACAGGCCGACGCAGGCGTTAGGACAGGTTAGGTTAGGCTAAGTTAGGTTAAGTTAGGTTGTTAAGTTTTGTTGGACTCGTTAGAGAAACTCTAAATAACCAGATTTTTTTTTTTTTTTTTTACCCATTTGGGTATAGGTCCAAAAAGTCGAAATAGCCCCTAACTTCTCCCGTGATGGCAATGCATGCCTCATATGTTTGTCTTTGCTCTGAATTTTTTTAGTAACCAAATCCAAAAGCGTTTTAAATTTTTCAGGTGCCATTCGAAGAGAAATCGTACATTCATGGTTATCCTCGGCAGCAAGTTCGCTCGAAAGAAGACTGATCCACCAGGGGTTTCTCTCCTATGTATTTATTCACTCTCTAACCCATATTCTTTTCCACCCCCACTAAAATAATGTTACTTATTTCATGGGACATAACGTCAGCAAAGCGTTTCAAACAAATTTTTTTTTCACATCAGAAAGACGATGTCTTATGGAAGCTATTTCAAAAGAGACTGGGTAACTTACCTGCTGAAACCTAAAACCTTAAATTCTTTATCATTCCATTACATTCCATTCATTCTTATTCTGTCATATTTCTCACACGCGCGCGCGCACACGCGCACCACACACACACACACCACACACACACAACAACACACACACCACACACACACAACACGACACACACACACACACACACATTGACAAATATGGTTATTGTAAATTTCTTATTTTCTGAATAAACATATTGGATTTTCTCTCCCAGTATATATATATATATATATTTACATGATATACTATATATATATATATATATATATATATATATATACTATATATATATATAATATATATATTACTATATAATATATATATATATATATATATATTATATATATATAGTATTATTTATAGATATACATAGGCTAACCAAACAAGTAAGTAACCCGCCATTATATCTCGAAAAACTAAGATAGGTACAGCGTATGAAATTTGTATAAAATAATAGGACATCACGCTGTATTGAAATTTGTATGGAAAATGAAAAAAAAGATATTTTTTTTTATTGTTCCTATATCTCCAAAACTACGATAGGTAGAAAAAAACACTAATAACACTATATGGAACTCAGGCGTATAAAATTTTTTTAGGGTGCTCGAGTCGACCGTGGACAGAGGCGGGGGGATGTTTCATACCCACGATGGGTAGGGCGGTAGAGGAAAAGCCCCCGCGACACCCAAAACAAACATATCAAGAGACCCTCCCCGGAGGGGAAATAGTCCTACCCCGTCGTCCCCCAGGAGGCCGAGAGACTCCGACACGCTTTGCATCTTTGCGGTTTAAACCTGGGGTATCTTTTAGTTAAGAAAAAAAAGACTTTTTTACATACAAGTTTCATACGCTGATTCTAAATGGTTATTATGTTTTTTCCTTTTTTTGTTTAAAAAAAAACAAACCTATCGTAGTAAAAATATTTATCAACACAAAAAAAAAAATAAAAAAATTTTTTTTTCATTTTCCATACAAATTCATACGCTGATTCCATTTATGTATTTGGTTTTCTGTACCTATCTTAGTTTTCGAATGCGGGTAACTTCTTTGAGTTTTCACCACTTAATTATATACTATATATATAATATAACTTATATACTATATATATATACTGATATATATATATATATATATAGTATATCAGATAGTATATAAAGTAGTCCTTTTCTTTTTTATGCAGACTTAAAATGTGTTTTTTTTCTTTGGTTTAGGGTACAAATACGTAGCTATGGCATACAAGTCAATTTCATTGGAATAAATAGATCAAAAAATTTGTAAATAACAATAAAAAAGGTAATTATTTAAAATATTGTACTTTTTTAAACGAAATCTTACCGCCGAGACACAGTTGATATCTCGGATATTTGTGAACTGCAAGAATTCTTACCCCACAAAACAATAGAAACAGTGCTAGCTAGGTTGGAGTGTTACCTGCATCATCGATCCCATATGATTTAGGTTGCGGTTTGCTGCCCCTCTAAGTCAGGTTAGGATAAGTTTGCCTATGTATACACAAGACCTATATATGAAAAACCAAACTTAAAATGGCGAGATATGTATGTTACCCAAAAACAACATTATTTGTCTTACCCTACTTGATTTCTTTTATATTTGTTTCGTGTACAAATGATTTCACATACAAAATCAATGAAATTTTAATAGGTTTCATATTTTTATAGCTTGGAGTTGCTTCTTAATTAATTTATATTTGCTAGTATCATACCTAGAATACTGTGACAGTTAAATTGTAAAAAAAAAAAAAAAAAAAAAAAAAAAAAAAAAAAAATTTTTTTCTGCACCATGAATGTGGATAACGGTTAAATATATATCAAGTATATATATATATATCCACCGGTATATATACTATATATAATATAATATATATATATTAATATATAATATACTATATATTATATATATATATATATAATATATAATATATGCTATAGTATTACTATTATACATATATAAATAATATAAATATATAATATATATATATATATATAGATATATACTATAATATTATATATATATACTAATATATATATACTACTAATATCATATATATATTATATAATATATATATATAATATACGTATATATATAATAAAGTGAGTATAATACGGTATATACTATATATATATATATTATAGTAGTATATATATATATATATATATATATATATATATATAACTATATATATATATATATATATATTAATGAGACTATATATTATCAATATATGCTATTATATATATATATATATAATATAATATATTACTACTTTCCATTCTTTTAAATAGGCTTTTAAGGTTTGTTTTTAAGAAGTTATTGAAATTAGAAAATGAAAACTATCTCTTTTTAATAAAATGAACATAATAAAAAAAAATAATAATACATAAAATAATAATAATAATAATAATAATAATCAATATAATAATAAAATAATAATAATAATTAATAATAATTAATTAAACAAAATATATATAGTATACTAGTATCTATATTATATAGATATATATATAATAATATATCATATATATATTATATATACCTAATATATATTATACATAAGAATAAGTGGTAAGTATATACATAAGTATATATTATACATAAGAATAAGTGGTAAGTATATACATAAGTATATATTATACATAAGAATAAGTGGTAAGTATATACATAAGTATATATTATACATAAGAATAAGTGGTAAGTATATACATAAGTATATATTATACATAAGAATAAGTGGTAAGTATATACATAAGTATATATTATACATAAGAATAAGTGGTAAGTATATACATAGGTATATATTATACATAAGAATAAGTGGTAAGTATATACATAAGTATATATTATACATAAGAATAAGTGCTAAGAATATACATAAGTATAAATTATACATCAGAATAAGTGGTAAGTATACATAAGTATATATATTATACATAAAAAATAAGTGGTAAGTATATACATAAGTATATATTATACATAAGAATAAGTGGTAAGAATATTCATAAGTATATATTATACATAAGGATAAGTGGTAAGTATATACATAAGAATATATTGTACATAAAAATAAGGGGTAAGTATATACATAAGCATATATTATACATAAGAATAAGTGGTAAGAATATACATAAGTATATATTATATATAAGAATAAGTGGTACGTATATACATAAGTATATATTATACATAAGAATAAGTGGTAAGTATATGCATAAGTATATATTATACATAAGAATAAGTGGTAAGTATATACATAAGTATATATTATACATAAGAATAAGTAGTGAAGTATATATTTTGCTCAGAATCTGCAGAGGTATTGCTATATAACTATTACAATAGCAAATTAATTAGTAAAATCTCGAATGAAATGAAAAGGAGCGATTAAATTGATTTTACTTTATCTAAGAAGGAAGGTTTTGTGACTTGGGATTTTGTTCAAAACTTTCTCTGGGTGAAGGTGCAGGAGGAGTTTTGGAATGTTGGATACGAGAGTATTGTTTGAATGTGACGTCTCTCTGATGATTATACATGAGAAGAGTAAAAGTAGTTACTTTAAGTTATATGTTTGTCAGTCGAATGATAAGTTATTCAAACACATCTTTCTTGTCTGAGTGGATCATATTGGTTATGAATGATACTACTCATTTTGGGATACTCATCCTGCTTGAGCTGTAATGTTCTAACGAATGGTAAGGAACTATTATAGCAGCATGATCACTCTCAACCTCTCTTCCAATCTCTCCTTCTCTCTCTCTTTCTCTCTCTCTCTCTCTCTCTATATCAAGATAAAGAATTTTTTTTTTTTTTTTTTTTTACACCATGTTGGTCATAGGAGTCGTCTCTGATATATTATTATTATTTCATAAAGACCACGTCGTTTAATGCATTACAATTTCCACTTAGTTAGCATGTCCATGATATAAAATTACTGTGTGTATGTTGTATATCATTTCTCATTAATTTTAGGTTAAGAGAATTACTGTTACGTTTTCGCTTCATTGTATGTCAAACAAAAATGACTATATTGTGGTTATATAATATATAGTATATATATATATATTATATATATACTATATATAATACTAAATATATATATGATATATATATTATTAATATATATATAAATATATATATACTATATATATATATATATATATATATATATATATATATATATATAGTATATATATATATATACTATATATATATATGATATATATATATATATATATACTATATTATATATATACTATATATATATATAATTATATATATATATATATATATTATATATATAGTATATATATATATTATATATAGTATACGTACTAATATATATAGATTATGTATGAATATGAAGTACATTAAATGGCAAAATAATATATATTATGTATACAGAAAGTTTTATTTAACAGAAAAGTGTAGTTGGGCTTTCTCTATCAATCACCGCTTGTATTACAATATAAACACACACCCCAGAGAGAGAGAGAGAGACGAGAGAGACGAGAGAGAGAGAGAGAGAGAGAGAGAGAGAGAGAGAGAGAGAGAGAGAAGAGAGGAAGAGAGAGAGAGAGAGACGAGAAGAGGAGAGTAATAAAAAATTTAATATTGTTTTTTTTTTATGGTTTTAATGATAAAAAGTTAACACCCCATAGGCCTTTGCGCCTTATTGAGAGTGGAACATCTCTGGAAACTTTTAGTTTTAGTTTTTAGTAACCGAACCTGGGACCTTCGCCACACAAAACATCAATATGTCACATACCTATCTATCTATCCCTCCTTACAGCCGTCCTCGATGCAAGACAGTATTTCACAGATGGAGAATCTAGATTAGAAAGCTCCGAGAGTCGCATTTTCTAGAAGCCCGCCATCTTTAGGAAGTTTTGGTATTCTCCTTACTGATAAAATGGAACTACGATCGATATTACTCATTTTCGTCAGGATTTTAAAGCAAGAGGGGAATGGTTGCTGACATATCTCAAAGTATAAACATTGCAATTAAAATTATGAGCGATCTGTATGAAGTAAAGATTGAATGATAATAAAAGATAAGACAAACTGAAATAAATGAAAGAATATTACAATTATACCCACGATTTATCGGCACATCAATCATGTTGATACGTAATTGTGAATAGTTGATTAAATTATTAATTAAATTGGACAAAATCGGTAGTTCAATATGAGAACTACTCAACGGTCAGAGGAACATTTTTGTGAAAGTATAGCACCTTGGAACTCGTGAATACGGTGCTATTTCTGCAATTGACATGAATACAATAATGTTTTAATAATTATTGAGTGGATTTCGCACGAAAAGGAATTGATCGAATATTTATATCATGAATCTAGATAATTAACCATAATACGTCGCAATCATGCATACACGCTCACATTCTCATATGTACACGCTCGAATTTAAGTTTCCGCATTTTTTTTCCGCCGGAAGCGGAAAGCGTTCTTTTTGGGAACGCTTCAAGAATAGTTTTTAAAGCTCCCGGTTTTCTCATCCCATAATTGCTGAGTACTCAAAGGCCAGCCCCCATTTGAACTGAATGAGTCAAAGGATATTTTACTCTCCATCAGAGGGATTCGAACCTGACTCCGCGTCGCTGAGTTAACAGTGACCGGGCGCTCTAACCAAGTTCTTTTTCTAATAAGTTCTTTTTCTTAGAAAAAAAAATGTTTCACTTGGAGTCTTTTAAGTTTCTCCACGGTGTCACGTATTTGGAACATACCACTAAAATTTACCTTAAACTAAGTTCCCGCAAAACAGGCCTATTCAATGTTAAAATGTCTTTCAAAAATCCATGACGTCATAGATGATACGGGGTATACTGGTATACAAGTCTTTTGCAAAGACTTTCAATTTTAACAAAAGTGTCTAGAAATCTGTAGAATTTTTAGCTACGTGCTAAAAACAATTGTATTTTACATTGTGTACTAATATAAGTATTTTTAAGTATATAAATATAATTTACAATGACAATGTGAGTTGAATTAATATTTTATTCGTTATACAACTGTATAAACTTGTTTTTGTTTCACTATAGGCTTGATGAATTTAATATTTCGATTTTCCAAGTTCAAATGCTGGTCAAAATTCATCATATGGATAGTTACAAAGTTGAAGGGAAATCAAACAATTCATGAAAAGGGTTTTTTTTGGTTTAAGGGGAGGAGACTCATAACTTTTTGAAAGCAAAATTCAAAATTTTCACCTTTTTTTTATTTATCTAAAGCTAGAAAAAAATTTAAATTGAAAATTCATGGTGTAAAATATTTTTTAAAATTCAAATAGTTTTTTTAATGCAAGACATTAGTTAGAGAGGCTGATCGAACTAAAAAATTCAATTCCAGTCAAAAATGCAATTCCAGCGTTTAGGGATCAAAAAAATGTTTATTTATAGAGCTATAGAAATCTAATTTTTTTCAGTATACTCAACCTCTAGGCTCATTCTTCGGAATTTTACTCAGTCAAAAAATGGAGCCGGATCCGGACCCGAGTAAGGTTTCTGCACGAAGTCTGGATATATTTTTTGTTTATGAAATAAATTTTTTTTAATGAAAAAAATTTATTGGCAGAAGATGTGCTGAAAACAATTTCGAATAGTTACGAGATCTTTAAAACGAATCCGGTGCCGCAGTCAGAAGCCGGAGCCGGAGTTATGATTTTTTCGGAAGATAGTTTTGTTAGAAGAATCTGCGCTGCAACAATTTTCAAATATTCAGAAAATACCTTATTCGGACCGAGCTGAAGCCGAAGTTTGAGCTGGAGCCGAAGCCGGAGCCGGAGCCGGAGCCGGAGCCTGATCAAAATATGCATTATTTTTACTATAAATATGACTGTAGCCGGAACCGTAATTGGAGAAAGACGTATCTGAACAAAATTTTCAATAGTACAGAAACCTTAGTTCAGATCCTGAGCAGAAGTGAAGTTCAGACCGGCAGCCGGAGCCGAGCCGAAGCTTGGAGCCGGGAGCCAGAGCCTGGGTATGAATTTTTTCAAAAAAAATATTTTTTAGGGTGAAAAATTAATGCCAGAAGACGTACTTGAACTAATTTCAAATAGTGCAGAATCCCTCACTCAGATCCGGATCTGAGTCGGAGGCCGACGTCGAAGTGGGGAACCGAAGTCCAGAGCCGGTGCCGTAGTTTGATTTTTTTTTCGAAAAAAATATTTGTTTATTGGTGAAAAATTTTATTGCCAGAAATAGCTGAACAATTTTCAAATAGTGCAGAAACCTAGTTGGATCCGGCCTGAGTGAAGCCGGATCGGAGCCGGGATTTTGGGTATAAATTTTTTTAAGAAAGAAAAATTTTTAGATGAAAAATTTATGTTGCCAGAAGACGTGCTGAAAAGGTTTTTTTGTTTTTTCTCCAACAAAAAATTTGTTTTTAAAGGGCAGAATCCTTAGTCGGTCCGGATCCGATTCGGAGCGAGTCGAATCGAAGCGCCAGAGTCAGAGCCGGTGCAATATTTAGAAATGGTTTCAGAAAGAAATATTTTTTAGCATGAAAAAAGTTATTGCAAAAATTTATTGTCAGAAGACAATTTTCAAATAGTGCATAACCTTAGTCAGATCCGAGCCGAAGGTGAAGTCTGAAGCGGAAGCTGGAGCCGGAGCCGGCAGCCCCGAGCGGAAACTGAGGTATGAATTTTTATCCCAAAAATATTTTTTAGGTAAAAAACTTATTGCCAGAAGACGCACTTAACTATTTTAAATAGTTCAGAAACTTATCAGGTCGGATCGGATCCGGAGCCGATTCGGCAGACGGATCCTGGTATAAAAATTTTTTTCAAGAAATAATTTTATTAGATGAAAAATTTTATTGTCAGAAGACTTGCTGAACAATGTTCAAAATAGTCGCAGAATCCTTAGTCGGAGCCGATGCCGAAGCTGAATTGGATCCGGAGCCAGAGTATGATTTTTTCGAAAAAAAAAAATTTTTAGGTTTCGAAAAATTTCGTCATACAGTAAAACGTGCGAACCAATTTTAAAATAGTTCAGAACACCTTAGTTCGCATCCGGAGCCGAACCCGGAGCCCGGTCCTGGGTATGAATTTTTTTAAAAAATATTTTTTAGTGAAAACTTTATTGCCAGAAGACGTACTGAACAAGTTTCAAATAGTTCAGAAACATTATTCGGATCCGAGCCGAAAGGGAAGTCGGAGCTGGAGTAGGAAGCCGGAGGCTGGAGCCGGAGCCGAGCCTGGGTATGAATTTGTTCAAAAACACTATATTTTTTAATATGAAAAATTTTAATGCCAGAAAACGTAACTGAACAGGAATTCAAATAGTGGCAGAAACCTTGAGTCGGTCCGGATCCGATCCAGATTCGGAGACTTATCATTGGTATAAATTTTTTCAAGAGATAATTTTCGTAGATGAATATTTATTCCAGAAAGACTTGCTCGAACAATTTATTCAAATGAGTGGCAGAAATCCTTTAATAAAGATCCGGATTCGATTCGTAGTCGAGCCGAGTCGAAGTCGGAGCCGGCCGGAGTATGATTTTTTCCGAAAAATTTTTTTGTAAAATTTATTGATAGAAGAAGTGGCTGAAACAATTTTCAAATAGTGCAGAAAACCTTAGCCGGATCAGGAGCCGGAAGCCGAACTCGGACCCGGTGTCGGAGCCGGAGCCGGAGCCGCATCCTGGGTATAAATTTCTTTCCTAAAAATATGTTTTAGGCGAAAAATGTATTGCCAGAAGAACGTGTAACCATTTCAATTAGTACAGAAAACTAGTCGAATTCCGGAGCCGGATCCGGAAGCCGAACCCGAAGGCCGAACCGGAGCGAACCCGGAGCCGAAAACCCGGAGCGAATACCTGGGTATGAATTCTTTGTAAGGAAATATTTTTAGGTGAAAAATTTATTAAAAGAAGATGTGCCTGAACAATTTTCCAAATATGAGTGCAGGGAACCTCTTGATGATCCGGTATCTCGGAAGCAGGATCCGGTGTAAGTCCCGGATCTTGCTTTATATTTTATCCAAGGAAATAATGAAAAACAATATAAAATAGTAATTGCCCCAAGTATTGTTAGCTAATGTACAAATAGTTCAAAAAACCTTAGTCGGATTCCGGATCCGGGGAGTCGGAACCGGAGCCGGGGTAAGAGCCGGATCCTGTTTAAAATTTTTTAAGAAATGTTTTTTTAGATGAAAAAATTATATTGCCGGAAAGACGTGCCTGAACATTAGTCGGATTCGGAACCGAAGCTTAAGTTGGATCCGGATCCGGAGTCGGAACGGAGGCCGGATTCTGGGGCATAATTTTGTTCCATAAATATTTTTCGGCTGAAAGTTTATTGCCAGAAGGCGTGCTAAACAATTTTCAAAATAGTTCAGAAACCTTAGTCGATCAGCGCCGGATCTGGTAAGCCGCAGCTGTGCTTCTCACATTAACACTTTCTGGGCATTAAAATTTTTTCAAAAAAATATCTGCATACGTGAAAAGAAGTATTTTTTATGCCGGATATGAGGTAGTGGTATATCGAGTTGGTCCTACAGTGCTCAGGAAACTATTAGTCGAAGTTGGAGCGGAGCGGACGCCGAGCTGGAGAAAAAATTATTTTTCTTTTTGGGTTGGTAAAAGAAATATATCAAAGGCTTGAATGATTCAATGATGTCAAGGATAATATATTATATACTATAGTATATATATATATATTATTTATATAACTTGACATATATATATATATATA
Organism: Trachelipus rathkii; assembly: GCA_015478945.1. NCBI lineage: Eukaryota > Metazoa > Arthropoda > Malacostraca > Isopoda > Trachelipodidae > Trachelipus > Trachelipus rathkii. Next base: position 8,905 of record JABUQX010122338.1, on the reverse strand, counting down.
TATATATACTATATGTAGTATAATATATTACATATATAATATATATATATATATATAATATATATAAATATATATAGAGTATATTACTATATATTATATAATATATGATTGGGTTATGAAAGAATCAGAGTGGGGTGGGGTAGCAAGGGATGTTGTTAGAGTAATGGAGAATGAAAAGAGTGGTGCCTACCTATTATATGCGGATGTTTTAGTTTAGTGTGGCGAATCTAAAATATAGCTTTGAGGGCATTAGTAGAGAGAGATTTGCCAGGTGTTGTATTGTAAAAGAGTAAATTAAACGTAGAAGAGTAGTAAGGTTATGGGTTTGCAAGTGAGGAATAGTTCTCTGCTGTAAAAGTTATGTTTAAGATGGTTGAGCAGCTGGAAACAAATGTCTGAGTGTCAAATATTTAGGATAATATGGTGAATCGTAAAAGAACGGTATATCGCAAAGTGTAAGTATGAAATTTGAAGAAGAAGGATCGGCTGTTGCAATTAAATCCTTAGTGTATGCAAAGGGAATAAGTCTTGACGATGTGCTAGGTCCTTTACAGTGACGTATGCTACTTTACTGTGCTAATGGCTTATCTATAGTGAGGACTATGGTCTGGAATAAGAGGTACAGATATAAAGTATAGATATAGAACTTCTTCTGGGGCTACACGCCATTTTGATGGGTTTGCTCCGGGTTACAGGAGCAACCAACCAAAGTCCACAAGCCACGCGACATTGCCCTGACACAACCGATTGCGTTGTTGCGATAGAATTCGCCTCAATAATAGACGATTGAAAACAATTTCACCTCGCTGCCCAGGACTACACGACACTCGACAAACAAGTCGGTCCGACCGCGTCTAGACAATGTACAGGAGCTCTTAGCCACTCAGTTCGATGCGCCCCTCCCCAAGCAATAAGAAGGGCATCTCGAAGATTCAAAATCGTCCGCTTCGATATCACTGCTTGAATCTCGCTATCATACTTAAATCTACAGAAGGTTGGTTTTTTAAGGCCCCCTCTGGAGCTACACCGGTATTTTTCTAGGGTGCTGCTCATGGGGTCTACAGGAGCAGGCCCATCAAGTCCAAGGATCGCCCGACATGTGTTCACACCAAGAAATAAAAAAAAAAACGTTCACACATTGGCCCTTATATGGTTTTCACAGAAGAGAAGGGGAAAAATTTTTTTTGGGCAATAATAAGACGAATAAAAAATTTACTCGCGCCAGGACACGAAACCATCGACAACAGCGTCCCGTTAGACAATGTACAGGAGGCTTACTACTAGTCCGGTTCCGCCTCTCCAAAAAAGAAGACATCTCGGAAAAGTTTTCAAGTCACCTTACTTCGACATCACTGCTTTGAACTGTACTTATTAAATCAATTAGAAGGTTGTCTTAAACCTATTATATATAGTATATACACACATACAAGCAGAGAATATACTATATATATATATAATTTAAGTATATATAATATATATAATAATATATATATATTATATATATATAATACTTATATAGCTATAGCATATATATATAATATAAATATATACTATACTATATATATATATATACTATATATACATATATATTAATAACATATATAATAATAACTATAGGTATATATATATATTATCACTAGATATTATATAATATATATATATATCAGTACTACATAATATATATAATACGAATAATACTAATGGATATTATAGTATATTATATAATATACGAGAAATAAAACTTTTTCTTTTTGCCGTCAAAAAAATGAAAAATTTTTTTACAAATGTTTATTTGTGTTTTCTAGCATTTCATTTTTCCTTAACATAGATATAAACACATTCAAAAAAAAAAAAATACACGAAAGTTATTTCTTCAAATTGGTACCAAGCTCACATATAAACGTGTAAATAAACAAATGACGTTTACATAAATGTTTGTTAAACGTAATAATGTTTATAGTTGACTATCTCTCTGTTCAAAAAGTTTTAAAAATACATTTAGAATTTTGTAAAGAAAAAATAAAAAATTTTTTTTTAAAAAAAAAAAAAGATATGTTCAAATAAGTTTCTAACTAAAATTATTATCACACCAAATTGACCGAATTTAGTGAAAAATAAAATTTGAAAAATATCTTGAAAATTAAAGAGGATTTTATGGCAGTTTTTGTGGAAATTCAAAAATCCTCTTCACCCTAAAACTGTTCAAAAACGAACAGTTTTTTTGTCTTATTTTTTCAAACTAAATTAAAGATATGATAGTTGTTCATCAAAAAAACATTTACTTTTATCGCGTTTGGAATAATAGTTGAGTTTTTGCTATGAAGTCTCCCCCTTAATTAAGAAAGCCTTCAAATCTCTGTATATATTTCTCTTTTAAAAACTCTTCAGCTTTCTTCATTAAATAACTCACTTTTTATAAGTACTAATTAAAGCAGTCGAGAGAGCAGAGAAGAGAGAGAGAGATGAGAGAGAAGAGGAGAGAGAGAAGAAGAGAGACAGAAGAAAGAGAAGAGAGAAGAGAAGGAGAAGAAGAAGAGAGAGAAGAGGAGAGAAGCAGTAAATAAAATTATATATATATAATTACTATAATATATAATATATATATATATAATATATATATATATATATACGATATATACATATATTATATAACTATAATATATTATAATAGTTATATACTATAACACTATATATATATATGTATATAGTCATATTTTATCTTTCATCTAATGTTATAATCTTTAATGATAATGAAATATATAAAATCAAATATATTTATCATGTATCGTGCCATTATTTATTATAAAATAATTTAAATCTGCTATTCTTCACTGATGAAGGGTGATCTATCAAGAAGTGTCCTGTAAATCTCACACCGGAAAAGTTACCCCTTCTTCCGGTGTGTTGATTTCTATTGTTACTACTTTGCTTATAATCCTTAATTAAGATAATAAATTTGATACCCCTCGTCCATCCTACGAGGCCAGATGAGACCCTCGACTCCCTGCATACATCTCCTGGTGAACCCATGAAATTCGTTATTTAAATTAAAAACGACTGTACATAAAACAACTATATATATATAATATATATTATATATATATACATAAATATATATAATATTATATATAAGTATAAAATAATAATATATAATATTATATAGCTATACTATATAATATATAGATTATTATTTATTATTTTATACAAAACACCAAATCTCCACATATCAGTTTTTTGTGTGACAATAAATTTCAAACATATCCACTCCACCCATCACGGAAAAAAATAAACATAATAATATACTTATTATACTAATATATATAAAAAAAATAATATAATATATATATAATATATAATATAAATATTATATAAGATAGAATAAAGGGCATGCTCCACCCAAAAAAAATATTTTCACTTTTTTTAAAAAAAAATAATATTAAAAGTAGAAATTTAATAAAATATTAAAAACGACAGTCTCGCCTTTACGGAGATTCTTTTTTTTATTCCACTGAATTCATTTTTAATCAGTAAATTTCTCAACTAAAAACAATAAACGTGAAGAAAAAAAAAGAAAAAATCACTACTCTGGTAGCAGCCCTTACAAAACAAAACAGACCTCCTCAAAAAAAATAAATAACATATAAAATAACACATAAGAGAATTCAGAAGAAAAATAAAATAAAAAAAAATAAAAATAATTAATATCCAGAATTCATGAAAACTGGTTGTTTTAAAATATTCTCTATAGAAAATTTTTTTTATACAAAGAATCATCATTTCTGACCAAAAGCTTTGTAATTTTCTAAGTTGTTTCTAAATCTATTAGATTATTTTGTCTAGTATTTTCTTATAAAAGTAAGAATACGAATCCCCAGAGATGACCAAAAATAAGGAATGAATAGAATAAGATATTTAAAATAAAACTTGATTATTATGATAAACATAGCACTTCTGACTATAAAATTTACACGCTAAGAAGGGGGTATAGCATATGTAATATTTCAATAGAGTTTGAAGTCCTTGGCCCACTAAAGAGTATATAATTGTCTTCCAATAGTTATATATATTTCTTTAAGGCATTTTTAGAACCACAGTCCACATTTTTATAAGTTTCGGAACCTGTATTCAGACAAGATCGAAAATTGTATATTTAAGTCTGAATGTCTTATCGAAAAGAAATTGTCCTATAATTCCCCCAGAAGAAATGCCAATTTAGATCAAAAAACTACGAGATTTACTAACAAACGAATATGAGATGAAATTTTAAATGTAGAACTACGTTAGGAAATTCCTACCTGATAATTCAATAATTTCTATAATGCATACTAAAGAAATATTAATATATAGATTTAAATGCCATTAATCTGGTAGCGTCTACAGATTTTTCTGTGGATTCTCTTTAAAACTGGCAACTGATTCTTACAACACTTTTTAAGTTACTTCTTACTTCTCGGGAGATGTTGAAAAGCGGTCTTTTTTTAAATTAATAGATTTCGAGGGGATCTCTGAAGAAAATTTTTTAAAAATTGCATTTGCGGGATTTTAGTATAAGGTAAATTTTGCTTCCACCTACCAAGAGTTTCAATCGAAACCCTTTTGCATGGTTAAAAAAAAACAAATGGCCCATTTTGAACTTTACAAAAGAACCATAAATAATATAATAAAGCTACTTATATTTATTTTCTTTCTAGGTTTCACGTCCCCTCCGGTTCACTTTCACCGGTTTCGTGTTCTGTGACCAAACCAAAAATTATTTAGTTGATATCTTCTATCAATAACGAAGTAAACTTCCATCAAGATGGCCAAGTGATTGAAGTTACTATTTTACAAATGCGTCCAAGTTGTTTGAACTTCAGAGAGCTGCGAGCCTAACTTAAAAGGGTGAATTTTTCTATGCGAAAGCTAAAATATCTGAACTCAAAGGGCTAAACATGCCACAATAAAGTTGGACAAACTTGTTATAAAGAATGAGTCAATGAATACAACAGAAGCTTTCACGGAATCCAAAATTCAGAAGAATTGAACTTGCATTTAAATCTAAGCAGAAGATCTATTTGGCATTGCTGCTGCAGATGCTGTATCAAAAATGACTAAAACAGAAGATATTCTCAAATTCCTCGATTCCGACAGAAAGGACTCCAGGGTGCATGGGCGGTGTGATTTAAAGTTGGCAAGGCCTTGAAGAAAGGAAAGTGAAGGGAAAGCCAGATTGGAGGAGCTAGATAATTTCAAACTTAAAATACTTGTAAGCGAAAACGAAATTCTTTTTTTCATATAAAATGTCTTTATAATGTTTCTAGTTTTATTTCTTCCTGAGGTTTCATCCTTTGGTCCTTCCTGTGATTGAAGTTTCGAACTCTCTTTACAGAATGAACGAAAAACAAGATTGTCTCAGTTTTACTATTTTTTTCTCTCTTCTCTTCCACTGATGAAGAACAAATAGAGCTTTATTCGAGACTCTGATAGAGGAACATAGAAGAACGACCGATGGACACATAATATACTTCCTGGTTTTGACAGTTGAAGATCTTCGGACTTCAGAAAACCAGCGTTGATGTAGCATATGCTTCTGTCACCAAAAGAAAAGGACAACGAATTGGAACTCAAGTTGTCACTGAAAAACTATCCATGTTACTGAAATGCAACATTTCGGACGGAACGCCATGCGAAATTATTTGCACAGTGAGGCTTAGATGTTAACACTGAAAAAATAATTCTGAGCCGCAGCACTATTAGAAGAAAGACGTAGAAATTCATTCCGGCAACAAAGAGCAGATAAAAATAAAAATAATTTTCAAATAAAGAATTTGGGAGGAACAGTTGTACACTGGGATAGTAAGATGTTACCAAACATCCTCAAGAAAGCAAATGTAGAGAGGTTGCTCTCTTGTGAGCAATGGAGAAGAGAGCAGCTTTTAGGGGTACAGTTTAGAGAATAGACAGGAGTATTCCAGTCAAAAGGCTGCTAGCTGAAGTTTTAAAAGACTGGGGCTAGTGGAAAGATGTAATAGGCAAGTGTGTTCGACCACTTAGCACCCGTCACACACTGGTCATGTAAGGGAGCCTTGTACCTCTGGCTAGAAAAGCATTAGGAAAGACTTGTTATATTTGGCCTGTCACCATCACGTCATATTTTGGAGGTGATCCTAAAAGCACTTTTCGATTGCAACAACAATGGCGGTTAACACTGTCCGTCACCAGAAGCTTATGTCAAGAGGATCCAGGGTCTTTAGGTCTAATATAGACAGACTCAGTACAAAGTAGGAATTGTACTGGACAGAGATAATTCAAATCCCCTATTAAATATCAAGCGAAGTAGGGAGATTTCTGCAAAGTGAGCTACAAGAACATCATCCAAGAGATGATTATCTAGAACTACTCAACTTATGTTTGATTTTCGAAAAGTCTCTTCGGAGAATGTAAAATTTAGGGCTTCTGGGAGCAGCAGTCATGCCCGATCGATGGCAAAGCCTTTATGCACTAAATTATTTGTGTCGAAAGCCAGTTTCCATTAACAGAAGACAGAATCAACTCGTTGCGGACATACAATTTATTTATCTATATTTGATTATTATGTTAGAAATGTAGGCACTTACTGCCTTCCCAATGATATCACAGCTAAACTTAGATTTTAATTTATCAAAGATACCATTAGATACGGAGAAATTGACCAGAGTGTTACGGAGGGAAAGTTTTACAGAAGTTCTTAAATAATTTATGGTATAACCCAGAGCACGTTTGTTTTGCTTTATTTGATGAGAATGTTTCGGAAGTATTAAAAAAGAAAATGGCCGAAAAAGATTTTGTCTTATAAAGATGATAAAGATGATGAAGTTTGTCAGAGGATTGTGCGTGGGAAAATAAACAATGAAATGGTGAAGAGAATATTTCAAGGAGAAGGCCTGTCCTATTTCATAACTGAACAAAGCCTGAGTTTTTTTGAAAAAATGTACATATCATTAAACTGTCCTACTGAGGATCCAAGTGTCGGAATGGACAATTATAGAATATCTGGAATGCTTGGCCTTGGTGGACATTTAAGAGTGTTAATGGCACTGACAGAGGGATAAACTTATTTCAAGATTACAGCCAGACCTTTACACATGACGATCAAAGACAATATCTCCTCCAGGTGGTATCGGAATGTCGCAATCTTTATCCCGAACTCTAGGAACTTATGTCGACAAGCTTGTAATTTTCTTTTAATCTTTAAAACTTTTTTGTATATTTCCTCTCTTCTAGGTTTCTTTGTAGATTAATAAAATAATCTATATTGAACTTTTTTGGGAAGGGATATGGGAAAATAATATAGGGGATACTTTTAATTAATTTCTGTACTACTCTTTAGGTCTTCCCAGGTCAAGAGGCGTAATAAGTAATAGTATAAAAAATGCCTTATTTAGCCTACCTGACCTTAAATAGACCCCTAAAATTTCAGGGTATATTGCCTAACTTATATATATATATATATATTATATATGATTATAATTATATATATACATATATATATATATATATATATACTTATATATATATATACATTATATAGATATATATTTATAGTATATATTATATATAATATATAATATATATCTATATTTATATATATATATTATATATATATTATATAATATTATATATATTTATATCATATATTATTATATATATATATATAGTTATATATTATATATATATTATATATATATTTCTCCCCCCCCATCTTTTTTCAAAGGGAGGATTGGAAAGGGAATAATGGCCCCAGGATTGGTCATTTCCGCAACGTTAAGATATATATATATATATATATATATATATATATACTATTATAATATTATTATATAATATATATATAATATATATATATATATTATATATATATTATATATATATTATATATAATATATATATATATATTATTTTATTATTATATTTATATATTATATAATAGATTATATTAATAATATATATATTAATTAATTATTATAAATTATTACAAAATAATTAATTATAGCTTAGTAAATCTTAAAATATTATAAATGATTTATATATTATATAAAATTTTATATTTAATTTTATTTTAGACAATGGATAGGTCTATACTAATCATACAATATATTTAATTAAATAGTTAAATATATATAATTGTATATAATATTAATAATAATTAAAACAAGAATTATATTGAAATTAAATCAATTACTTATTAATAAAAACTGTATCTCAATATTTATTATATGAACGACCATACCTAAATAATTAAATTATCATATAATTTAATTAAATTTTTTCTACTCTATTATTATTCCTGATTTTTTTGAATTAAAAATTTGCCTCAAATTATAATAATTTACAATGATAAATATTCTAAATATAATATATTATTATTAGTTATTATTTCATATTATTAATTATATACTACTATACTATTCGCCATAAACATATTCTCTTGCTTTGTGCTGGGCCCCACCGATTTTGTTTTTAGTTTAGAAGTACATTTAGGAGCCGTGTTGTAATGGCAATCCGCCATTCTTGTATGCCTTCCCCAAAAATTTTTTATATTTAACCATATTCCCAACAATTATGGAGAAGATATTAGTTTACAAGGTAGCTCCATGGCGTTATTTAATGGTGTTAAAGGAAGGTCCGCTACAAATTTTTGTAACTCAATAAATTAAAAAGAAAGAATTCTCTATATATCTAGCTTAGTGGTGAAAATAATAGTAATAATATATATAAAGTGAATTATTATACGTTGATAATAAAATATTGTAGTTTGTGAACAGGAATATTATATGTGAGTGCTCCTAAAGACAAATTATAAAAATATATAGGTGTATATCATTTGTAATTATTGATACAATATAAAGCTAGTGGAATAAAGAATTATTAATAGTATCGTGTGTGT
>JABUQX010122337.1:10000-17500 GCA_015478945.1 Trachelipus rathkii | reverse complement strand
TTGCAACTATTATGAAAAATTGAAACAGATCCAACCATCTTCCTTCCAAATCAGTTCAAAGATAGTAAAAACCACTAAATGAAGATATTAAGTTGCCGGATAAATGTGAATTTAAATTTGCAAATATCATTCAGCATCTCTTATATAATTTTTTTGACACGGAATTTTAAATTTGACAAATTGCGCGTATACGTTTATTAATATCTGTTTATTCCTACTCTTTACTCTCGCAAATATTAGTCTATGCACCCAAGAAACAAGAAGTAGTTTCCAAATCTGCTCCGCTTATTTCGTTGTTTCTTTCAATCAAATTTTAAGGCCAGTCAAATATTTAAATTACTCTTGAAGTGAAGTCGAGCAAATTTTCAAATTTTAGATCTAGATCTAAACGCTGTATTTTACCTTATGTGTAATACGAAGACACGGGAGCAGTCGAGGTATTCTCTGTCTATTGTCTCTACGTCCCTCGGAACTCTTACGTTACTATAGGAGGCAATGCCATCCCTTGCCCCTCTTCACCGAAAGCAGCATGATATACTATATATACTAATATATATATATATGAATAATATATTATATAATATATATATATTATATAGAATTTATATAATCTATAATATATAATATATATATATTATAAAATATATATAATATATTAGTATATATATATAAATATAATAATTTATATATATTATATATATAAATATTATAATAATACTATATATATATATATACTATAATATATAATATATAATATTTATATATATATATAATATATATATATATAATATTATATATATATGTATATATTATACATATATAAATATAATATATATATAATTATATAATATTATAATATATATATTATATACTATATCATATATATATATATATATATATTATTAATATATATATATAGATATATAATTATATTCTATATATATATATACGTATATATATTACTATATAATATAATAATATATATAATATATTTATATATGAATAATAGTATATATATATATATATATATATATAAGATATTATATTTATATATATAGATATAATATAATATATATATATTATATATAATATAATATATATTAATTATATAATATATATATATATATATATATCAAAAAAGTTTCCTATTGGTGACGTAATAAGCAGGAGGCTAGAATTAAGAAAAAGAGTTGTGGAGCGGGGGGGGAGGTTAAAAAAACAAGAAATAAGTATTCGAATTAAAGATCCGACTTTGACGGCGGGGAATAGGGGAAAGAAGGGGCATTCCAGATTTGCATATAGGAGCAATGTTTGAAGGAGTGAACAAAACGGCTGAAGCCTCAAGAGAGAAAGGATGAGATTGTTACAAAGAGTGTAGCAATAAGCCCTCCTCAAAGGAAGGAGTATTCATCTACTAGTAGAGACTCATTATGATATACTATTATAATATAATTAAATAGTATATAATATCATATAGATTATATTATATATTAATATATACTATATATAATATTATATATTATATCATATGTAATATATATATATACATATATAAATATATATAATATACCATATATATATAATAATATTATATATATATATATATATATATATATATATATATTATATAGTAATATATATTATAATATATATATATATATAAATAATATATTAAGGGAGTACGGCAAACCAGGATTCGGCCGGAACCTCGATTTTTTTGAAGTTCCGGTTCCGGCGCGGAACTAAACCGGACTTTCTACTTTCAAATGTCTTTCTTAACTAAAATTTCAGTAATTGATGTCATTTACTCAGTTATGATTATGTATAAAAAATAAATAGTAGAAAAATTGATATATGTGAACAATATATATATATAAGACCTTCGACTCTATACTTTCGAAAACTCTTAAAATATAACTGGTTAGCTTTATACTCTTTAGAACGGTGGGGGGCGTGGGAAAATTTTTTGGAGATTTTTTAAAAATTTAGTACATAATCCTAATTATTACCTAATTAATAATAAGTTTAGAAATATAATTATTTAGTAATTAAGTATTTGATAATATTATATATAGATTATGATAACATAATATATAATATATATATATAGATAATAGATATTATTACTTATTATTATATATATATATATATATATATATATATAATACAGTATATATATTATATTATTATAATAGTACATATATATAATATTTATATACTATATACCGAATGATTATATATATATAAATAATTATATTATTATTATCATATAATATATATATTATATAAATACTATATATTATAAATTATAGTATAATATATATAATATATATATATAATATATATATAATATATATATATACTTAAATTATATAATATATATATATATATATATATATATTATATATTATATATATATATATTATATATATAATATATATATATATATATATATTATAGTATATGTTTCTTATATTATACTTGTAATATTTCATGATACTCTAATTTTATTTATTTCTTTATTAAAATGACTTGATATAACATATTAATATTAATTTAGAAAAAAAGTATAATAAAAAAGCAAAATAAAAAAAAATCATGATTTTTTAATAAAAAAAAAATACGTAAAAAAATCAGTTGGTTTAAATATTTGATCTTTTTTGTGCCAATCCTGCTCTCGAATCTAGACCTGGGGATAAATAAATTTGTACAGGTACTATTATTATTATTTTATTATTATTATTATATTATTATTATTATTATTATTATTATTATTATTTATTATTATTATTATTATTATTATTATTATTATTATTATTATTATTATTATTATTATAAGAAGAAGAAATTAACTTTAAAGTAGAAACTACTACAAAAAAAAATATTAAACTAAACTGTTTTAAGTAAAGTTTTTAAAGTTTAAATAGTTTACCATAAGTTTCTTACTTAAAAATGAAACTTATTTGAATTTTGATAATAGTTGTATGTAGGAAAAATAATTGCTCTCCATTGTGATTAAACAGTCATTCTCTCTATCCTCAACACGTTACCCGCTTCTAAAAAAGCTTTTTAAACTTTGGAGACCCGTAGAACTATATACTATAGCTGCGTTTCTAGAAGCCCGAATGCAGCACCGGCTGCGGGCACACAGGCGCACATGCATCGTTTCCAGACCCCGTTTGCGCACTTCTACGTCAATGTAAAACTGTCACATCAGGCGCCGTGTTAAATCCTCGATTTCTGACATTTAATAAACAGGTGGCTGCGCGGCAAGAATACTTGTTACAAACAAATCTTTTACCAACAACATGTGTCGGAATGACTGACAGAAATTTTTATATTTCAGTTAACTTTTATATAAGGATACTAATATATCGTATCATGTCATAAAATAATAAATAAAAGTATAAGAGTATTGCTTGCAATTGCCAGCTGATCCGACGAGGCTCGCTCGGCAGTTTCCAGGTACTCAAATTTCCTATTCTCGGACTTGGTTAATTAATTTTTTTCAATCCGAAGCGTTTCCCGAGTCGAATTTTTGCACCACGGGACTGAGCACTTGGCTTCTGAAACGAAAGCTCATCAGGATATTCCTTTTTCTACTTAAAAATTGTATTAACCGCTTATCCAATTGGGCCTAACAGACTAAGAACGCTCACAGATAGGATATACAGGATGCCAGATACTTCTAGAGAGAACTCCACTTCTATAGATAAGTTTAAGTGGATATGTAAGCGTGTGCTGAATCGAAAAGTTCAGGTTCGGCCGGACTTCCCAGCCGGAATTTTTCCAGTTCCGAAGTTCCCGGTTCCGACAGAACCAAAAATTCTGTTGTCCACTGTACAATCACTAATATATATATATAAATGTATTAATATAATATATATTATTATTATATATAATATATATATTATATATACTATATATATATATATATTATTAATTTTATAATATATTATATATAACTATATATTATATTATTAGTTTTACCTTAGATAAAAACCTAGTAAATAATAAATATAGAAGAAAAGGCGTTCAAGCATTATGAATTAACAACGTATAGTATATACATATATATATATATATATAATATAGTATATAATATACATATACTTATATATATAATATAATATCAATATAGTGTTTGTTGTGTGTGTGTGTGTTGTGTGTGTATGTAGTGTGATTATGTGCTGATGTGTGTATTGTGTGTTGGCAATGTCTGAAAATTTTCATAAACCAAAAAAGTTCATTATGCAAAGAGGGCAAAAAATTGAATTAATTATGAAAACAAGTTCGTCTCCTCTGAAACACAGAAAAAAAAGAAACAAAAAATAAAATTAAAAAGAAGCAAAAGAAAAAAAAAATAATCGCCAACATAAGTATGAAAGTTATTTTTAGCAGCCTAAAATCTAGTTAATTCTAGCTCATTAAAAAATTCCATGTAACTCGTATATATATTATATATTATATAATATATATATAATATATTATTATATATATTATAATAATATAATATTTTAATATATATATGTATATAATATATATATATATATATATATATATACATCAAATATATTTATTATAATTATATATATATATATATATACTATTAGATTATATATTATATATATATATCATATATATTATAGTATATATATATATATATATATAAAATTATAATATATAATATATATTTATATTTAAAATATATTAATTAATATATATATATATAATAGATATATATATATATATATAATATATAATATATATATATATATAATATATATAATATATATAATATGAAATATAATATAATTTATAAATATATCATATATATATATATATAATTATATAATAATATATTATATATATATATATATATTTATTATATAATATATAATATATAAATAAATATAAAATAAATATTCGTGTATATACTATATATATATATATATATATTTTATATTATATATTATATATATATATATATATATATATATATATATATTAATTCTACGTTTGCACAGAATATAGCTTTAGTTACACTTCCACAAGGGAACAATAAGAAAAAAGAAAGCTACCAGCACTTTCAGTATTTTACAATACATTAATTATCAAGGTGGAACAGAGATAAGTAATGAAAATAGGACAAGATAAAAACTCGTTTAAGATAATTGTCATCCCAAAAAGTTACATGAAAGTTACAACCAAGTAAAAACTATATTTAAAAAAAAAAGTATCCCTACTATAAAAACAACTAATCCCATTGTGAAACATTTCTATTTAAAACAGTAGTGGAAAATAATAAAAACTAAAATTATAATCATAAATAACCCAATAACAAATCATAAAAAAAAATGATACTAACAAAACGATAGCAATAAAAATAATAACAATGACAATAATTAATAATGCCAATAATGATCATAATAATAATGAAATAAAAGACACTAATATAATAATAATAATAACAATAATAATCATAATGCTAATAACAAAAATAATAATAAATAATTAAAATAATAACAAAAAAGATAACATATAAAAATAGCAATACCAATAATAATTACAATAAAACTTTATTTAAAAGAATAAATAATAAAATGAAAGAAATTTATAATAATAATAATAATAATAATAATAATAATAATAATAATAATAATAATAATAATAATAATAATAATAATAATAATAATAATAATAAATAATAATAATAAAAAAATACATAATAATAATAATAATAATAATATTAATTTACATTTGAAATATATAAGAATAATAATAATTAATATAAACACCAAAACCTCTAATAATAATTAAATAACATTAATTAAAACAAATAATAATAATAACGATAGTAATTATTGAATTTAAATCTAAAAACTAAACGCAATTAAAATAAAACTGACGCTAGTAAATATTAACAAGCAACATTAGCGGCAAAGATCAATGAGGCAATAGAAATGTTAAATTTTGTCTCTAATGAAATCAAAAAATTATCCAAACTATACAATCCCCGGCTAATATTTACATTTTTGGCCGAAGTAATCCTGATTATTGCCGATTCAATGATATTTCTTGAGACTATGGAAGAAGATTTAATGATTTCGTTTGACGAGACCCATTCAATTCTATGGTTCATCCTTGAAAAATGTTGAAAGAGTGCATTATTATCCTGCTCAGTTCTAACATTATATTTGTGCTGATTTACTCTAATCTTTAAGTCCTTACCAGTTTGACCTATGTAAAACTTATCACAATCCTTACATGAACATTTATAATAAACCCAACCAACTGTTTATTAGAATGATGAGTTTGTGCATTCAATAATCCTTTGATGGCTGTTTTCATTGTAGATATTACCAAACTATTAAAAGATTTTAGTTTAATGAAGGAATTCTAAGAAAATTTTCGTCTAATATGGTAAATTTTAATATGATATTTAGTAGATATTTCTGTTTATCAGATGGTAATGAAATGTATTGATGGTTCTTACTACAGCAGTCATCAAAGTAATTCCATTGCGATATTTGCAATTTCATACCAAATTTGCCATAATCTATCCATTTCATAGCGTCGCTCGACACTCTGGATGAACTCAACCATAACGCTCTTGAGTACACATCAGAAAGGAAGATGACCGTTTTACTGATATGAACATGCATGAGCAGTAAGATAAAAAGTTGTACAAATGAACTAAGATTCGACTAGGTTTTCTATAAAAGGCTAGATTTAATCCATTATCACTTTTGAATAAATATGTCAAGGAAAGGAAGATGTTATTGTGTCTATCTCTATTTTATATTTAATTGCTGGGTACTGAATGGTTCAGCCGCTTACTCAAAAAAATATTTATATTACTAATTAGGCCCATAAACACAAAAAAAAGATTAAAAAAAAATCCGGGGGGCTTCTTATTCTTAATTCACATTTCGGAAAAAAAAAAAAAAAAAAAAACCCCAGGAACTTTTTTTTTCCACAGCCTAGCTAAATTGAAAGCAAAACGTCACGCTCACAAATTTCCATATATAGACTTGCCAAAACAGAGAGAAATAGGATCCCATCGCCATACCCAAATATTACATGTAAATATTTACTTTCAAACAAGATTGCACCAAGAAGAGTATATATATATATATATATATATAATTATTATATATATATTTATATAATTATATATATATATATATATATATATATATATATATATATATATATATATATATAATATATATATATATATAACTATATAATGTATATATATATATATATATATATATATATATATATATATATATACTTATATATATAATATATATATATATATATATATATATATAATATATAGATATACCTTATATATATATAATATAATAATATATATAATATATATTATATATGAATATATATATATTTATATATAATATATATATATTTATTATACTATATAATTATATATATATATATTATATATATATATATATATTAGTATGTTTTACA
>JABUQX010122337.1:0-5000 GCA_015478945.1 Trachelipus rathkii | reverse complement strand
AAAATAAAATAATAATAATGTAATAATAATATAATCAATAATAATAATAAAATAATAATAATAGATATATAAATAATAATAAAATAATACATAATAATAATGATACTAATAATAATTAATAATAATAATATACAATATCAACTCTATTTATATTAAAATAATATAATAATAATAATAATAATAATAATAATAATAATAATAATATAATAATAATAATAAAATAATAATAATAATAATAATAATAATAATATAAGATATAATAATAAATTAATAATAATAATAATAAATAATAACCACTATAATAATAGTTATAATATAATAATAATAAAAATAGTATAATTAAAGTGAATATCTTTAAACAAAAAAAAGAAGACAGTAAAATATATGAGTAGAAAAGAGGAGAAGAGAAAAAGACAGGAAAAAGAGCAAGAAAAAGGAAAAAAAGAAGAAAAATAAAAAGAAGAAAAGAAGAAAAAGAAGAAAAAAAAAAAAAAAGAAGAAAAAGAAAAAGGAAAAGAAAAAAAGAGAAGGAAAAAAAGAAGAAAAAAAAAGAAAAGAAGAAGAAAAAAAAGAAGAAGAAGAAGAAGAAGAAGAAGAAGAAGAAGAAGAAGAAGAAGAAGAAGAAAGAAGAAGAAGAAGAAAAGGAAGAAGACAGAACAAGTGCAGAAAGAGAGAGAAGCAAACAAAAAGTAAAATAAATAGCAGGAATAAATAAATAAATAAAATAAATAATAACATGAACAATAAATAATAATAAAATATAAATAATAAAAAATAATAAATGAAAATGAAGGATAATAAAGAGCATAATATTAGAAGGATTACATAATCATAATATTATAATAATAATAATAATATAATAATAATAATAATATAATAATAATAATAATAATAAAATAATAATAATAATAATAAAATTTATTCAAACGAGAAATGCGTACTAACGTTGCAAAATTGAAGTTATAAAATATGACAATAATTTTGAAGTAAAAATGATTGGCTGTTGGGCTGACAATTGCTCAATATGAGCCCATGATTCGTTTCATACAATACCTATTATAATAATTATTATTATTATGGACAAATGTTTCATTATTTTATTTTTGAGAAAAATATAGGCATTATATATATATTTGCAGTAATAATAATTATTATAATTAAAAATAATAATAATAATAATAATAATAATATAATAATATAATAATTAAAGAATATAATAATGATATAATAATAATATAACTAATTTAATAAATAATAATAATTTTAATATAATAATATAAGAATAATATATATAATAATAATAATAATAATAATAATAATAATAATAATAATAATAATAATAATAATAATAATAATAATAATAATAATAATAATAATAATAAAATAATAATAATAATAATAATAATAATAATAATATAATAATAATAATAATAATAAATAATAATAATAATAATAATAATAAAAAATAATAATCAATAATAATATAAATAATTAATAATAATAATAAATAATAATTAATAATAAAATAATTGTCGATTATATTATAAATTTTTCGATGATAGATTAATTATGTACTAATGCTTCCCTATCATTATTATATATTCTGTGTTTTTATTCTGAATTATTAATTATCTACAATTATTGTTATCAATAAAATTGACCACTATTGCTATATTATATTATTTTATTATTATTTATTATTATTATTTTAACATAAAACTTTTACAATTTATACTAATTCAATATTTTTTAGCACCAGCTAAGTTTTTCTCCAATTTTGGCTACAGGACTTTAATCGCCGAAGGTAATCTTACTATTTTAACTTTTGTTTCTTATCTCCCCATATTATTTTATTATTATTATTATTATTATTATTTATTATTATTATTATTATCATTATTATTATTATTTTTGAATTGTGTTGTATTTCATTGTATTTTCTTATATTGTATTGTATTGTATTGAGTTGCAGTGTCTTTTTAATATACTTGATATTAGGAGACATTATTACTGTTGTTACATAAAATTTACTTTTCATCATTACCAATTATTATGAAATATATTAAAAGTATGAATAATATTCGGGTTCAAATGACACAACAGAGTGTTGCAATTAGTAGCCTCCTTTTGAGATACTAGAGAAATTAACCTTCTGTTTTATGAAATTTTTATAGGTATATTGAAATTTAACCAAATATATATTGAACTATGAAATGTAAAATGTATTATTCTTTTATTTCTTTATTCCTCTATTCCTTTATTCTTTTATTCTTTTTTCTTTTATTTTATTATTTTATTTTTTTATTCTTTTATACATTTATTCCTTTTTTCTTGTATTATTTTATTATTTTATTTTTTTATTCTTTTTTTCTTTTATTCTTTTATTATTTTATTCTTCTTCTTCTTGTTCTTCTTTCCTTGAGTCTACTTTTACTCTCTTCTCCTCCAATTCCTTCATTCAACTAATTCACCTAACGGTAAATTAGTTGCTAACGTTCTTCGCAGCTGATCATTTATAGAACCGAAGTACTCAGAGAAAGTTACGAGTATAAGTGATAAAATACAATAGACAATTAATGAAATTATAATTGAATATATTTACATTTCTTTCGAATCAAATGTCCAGTTTTTTGGTCAGTCATATAAACCGGAAAATCATGTAGAAAAAAATATATAAAAAATTTAAACGGGATTTTATTTGTAATCAATTTTCAAAAATATTTTGATAATAATAATGTATTTATATTGCAAAAACGATCTTTGTGCTCAAAGATTTAAGTGTGTTTCTACGCTTCAGAAAACATCTACAGGAAGCCAATGGAGAACTACAAGAATTGTATCTTCGTATCAAATCTTATCTTTCAAAATATCTCTTCTCTCTCTATAAATTATTTTAAAAATAATCATTTTTAAATTTAAAACTTCAATCAATTTATAGAACCTTAAACTGTCATCTTCTAAAATCTAGAGAATATGTTCCATACACATTCTATTATATGTATGTAATGAATATGTATGTATATATATATATATATATATATATATATATATACTAAAAATATATATATGTGTATATATATATATATATATATATATATATAAATATATATATATATATATATATATATATATATATAGTATATATATATATATATATATATATATATATATATATATATATATAATAAATAATAATAATAATAATAATAATAATAATAATAATAATAATAATAATAATAATAATAATAATAATAATAATAATAATAATAATAATAATAATAATAATAATAAATAAAAATTAATAAGTAATAAATAAAAGAAAAACATACACTAAGCCAAAAAGCTTCATCTGTGAGCATTCAATAATAAGCTTTAAAAAATTACTTTCATGCTGTTGTAAGCTGCCAAAAGAAAAACTACAACAAGAAAGAATTAAAGCTTACTATATATATATATATATATATATATATATAAGATATAGTATATATATATATAGTATATATATATATATATATATATATACATAAGAGAGTATATATATATATATATATATATATATATATATATATATATATGTGTGTGTGTGTGTGTATATATATATAATTTTAGCCTCAAAGGTAAAGTTTGTGTCAATATTATATAACCATTAGCACTCCCGTACCACGTTTCGAAAACCTTGAGTCTCCTAACTTTAATATTCTATGACTTAAGATCTCTCTTCCTACTACTATCATTACCTTGTGATTCTGCTACTGCTCTCCTATAGGAAGTGGTTTCCAGGTTCTTTTAAAATATCTTACTACCTCTCACGAGACTGTTACTTCTAATCCAAATGCTGAGGTTCTCTACTTAGAGGACTTCAACATACACTACACTGAGTGGTTGGGCTCCTCTCATACTGATACATGTGGGAAGGAGGCCATGACATTCAGTATTTTCAACGACCTAGATAAGTTGATTAAGAACCTACACACATCCCAGATCGTCCTAACCAATTCTTGAACACTCTTGACCTATGCTTCACTACTGATCCTTCTCTCTACAAATACACAATTTTCCCTCCTATCGATAACTCAGACCACAATTATGCAGCTCTTAATTATAACACTTTCTCTCCGATAGCTCCACCTTGCACTAAACGTACTTTCTGTCACTTTAATCGGGCTAGTTGGAGGGCACTGTGTCGCTTCCTTGCTACATACCCTTGGTATGTATGAATCCTGTTTTGGCTCAGAGGAGTTTCGGTGAATGCTGAAAAAGTAGGAGCCTTAATCTCCGAGGGAATGAGAAAATTCATTCCATCTTCCACTAAATCTTTTTCTCCTCATAATCCGTGGTTTCGATGGCACCTGCTCTCGTGCTCTTCAGGATAGAGACAATGCTTATCGGAAATGGAAAAACTCTCCTTCTCCTATCACTCTTGCTAATTTTCGCTCAACTCAGAATCGTTTCAGGGGTATTATTCGTGTTTCACCAAAAGGAAGTGCACTGACCTCCTTGGATCTCCTACTCTGACAAAAAATTTTGGCCCCTTGCCAAAAATATATTTAATAACTTCTGTAAATCTGCTTTCCCTCCTCTTATTTGCTCTGACGGATCTGTAGATAATACTTCTTCTGAAAAGACTAATCTCTTCGGCCTCCTCTTTTCATCTGATTCCACCCTGAACGATTCTGGCAACCCCCTCCTACTCCTTCTCCTATCAGATGTTACATGCTCCATCTGTGATTACACATGATCATTTGCATGAGACCCTGAGGTCTTTGAACGTTAGGAGAGCTAGTGGCCCGGACGGCATTCCTCCTCGTGTTCTGATGGAATGTGCTTCCGAGCTGGCGCCTGTCCTCGTTCACCTCTACTGAAAGCGTGCATATGTTCAGCCAATCCAGAAGAAGGGTAACTATCAGATCAGATGGATCAGAGCGATCCTTCTGACTATCGTCCTATAACTCTTACTTGTATTCAAATCTTTGAAACTCTCCTCAACTCTCATTTGCTGG
>JABUQX010122336.1:27500-40880 GCA_015478945.1 Trachelipus rathkii | reverse complement strand
AGTAATGAGATAACATTGTGGTGTCAGTGTAAAACCATCGATCTATTGTTTTAAGAGTATAATATCAAGTTGCTAGTGAATAGTTATAGTTTTGCACTTTGTGTTTAACATTCTTTACTCTTGTTGTCGTTCAACTTAAAAAATAAAAAAGTATGAAAATAAGAATAGATATTAGAGACTTTTTCCACTAAAACAGTACCATAAGCAATATGGTAATAAAGATTTCTGTTACTCAAAGAGTGAGGTTCTAGGACTCGAATCAGTTTCTCCTGGAACTTTTCTGTAACTGCGACAGCAGCTGAAAAATCTCAAGTAGACGGTAGTGCTTTTCCTTCCCAAGCGTCTATAATTCAGGCGCAATCAAGGAATACAGAAAGAATTTGCTCATCTCAACAATATTGGCAATTTCATAGGTACGGTATTTAGCAATAAGGAAAAAGTGAAAATATTAAAATATCTCTGGAAACCAGATTCAAAATATATATTTTTCTTGCTCAGGAAGGCAAAGGTCGGGAAAGATGTTTTCAAAGAAAGTGGCTTGATGATATTAGTGGTTAGCTTACTCTGATAAAAACTCTGGGGTCTATTACTCAAATTTTTCTTTTTTTTTGGAAAAAAAAAAAAAAAGGTAAAAAAAAACCGGAAATTGGGTGTTTTTGTCTCGAGATCGTATTCAAACTTAAAGAAAGCCATTGAGTCTTCAAAAACACTAGGCAACTAAATATCACAAAATCTGTAGAAAAGAAATTTGCTGAGAAAAGCACTGGTTTCAGAAAAATCGAGACGCATCCACAAACCAGAATTGACAGTCAGAAGAATAAGGAGGCCGAGAGACAGTAGAAAGCTGGTAATTCCAATTGTTGAGAACAATTCGATTCTGTGGTAAGTAAAATATATCGTTTTAGGTGGACATCATGACTCAGGTCGAATCGAACTTTCTTGGCCTGTGGAAAACGATGGCAATTTTCGAGTCTTTTAATATATCGTGCTAATGCTGGAGACCGATGTTATCTTTCAAAAAAGAACATTTAAAAGCTAGTGCTAGAATGCCATGTATACGCAGTTCCACAGTCCAAATGCGTCTAATTCAGTCAGTTTGCGCATCTCATTTCAACTTAAAATTGTCAAACATAAATAAAAGTAAATTTTTTAACTGTCTTAGCCGATGAGAGACCAATTTGTCCCAGGAGGAACAATTTTCTTTGTGTGTGCCTTTACCTTGATATTGATACTCTTACCGTCAAAGAAGATTTTTTGTTGCTTCGTCTCGAGTAAATGATTTGACGCGAATAAGTCTTGCAAAATTAATTGTAGAAAATAAATGAACTTGTTGGATTTGAATTCATCTATGAGGACGGGGTTAGACGGGTGCGAGCAGCAATGAGTGGCCGAGTTCAAGGTGTTCAGAGAGAGTAATAAATGAAAAATGTCAACAAAGCCTATTTATGCTCACTATGCTCTTTGCATTGCTAAAATTATATGCCCTCACAGATTGCTTCTCTAAGTTCAAAATATTCGAAGTTGCAATTGGAATAAATATCAGATTGGTGTACATTTTTTTTCTGAGTGCTAAGAGAGGACAAAGATTTTGAAGAAAAAAACAATAAAGTTCATTCGTAAAGGCTAGCAAGAAGAGATTAAAAAAGTTTGCGAAACTCGCTGGTGCCAATGGCACGAGATCATTTTTATTATTTAAAGAGATGATAACCCGATAATAGCAGCTTTAGAAAAAATAAAATGTGAAGTTGGAGATCAGTCAAGAAAACTACCTTAATTCTAAACAATGGTTTATATAGCGCATCTTTTCTGGTTTCCTCTTTTGCTTTAAACGGACTATTAAGTTTAACAATACAATCTTTCAAAACGATTGCAAAACATACGTTATTTGGTGAGGCCATATAATGAAGTGAATCTAGTTAAACTAAACTGGAAGCCATCAGAGAAAATGCAACATATAGAAATTCAGTAGATTTTTTAAGAATGTGAAGCGCACATCTGAATCCGAGCTGTGTATTGAAATTGCTGAACCAAGAATTAACCAAATTCCAAAAATACAGACCCAACATTTTTACTTCCGACCCACAGACTTATTATCCACATTCCATTTTTATTACCATTCTTGGATGATTTAATACCAGCATTTGGAGAGAGGTTTTTAAATCATAAAAGAAAAGTAATATCTTTCTTGCACTTTGTCACAACTCAAACGTGTAATGTGCAATATAGAAGATTATACTTGACACATCTTTACGTATAGTATATAACAAGTGTCCATATTGTGCAAGAAAAGAATTATAAGAGTGAGAGAGCAAAGAATGGGGAATGTTTGCGGAGAGTGGAAGATGAATCAACAAGCACAGTCGTCCGAAAAAACGGAAAAGACAAGATATACGAACTAGTTCTTGTACAGAAAGTAGTAATAAACAGAGAAATATATATAGATAGTCTTGTGAGCAAATACTGGCATAGTGATTGACCCGGTGAGTCATACTGATTTAGTAAGAAAGAGAGCTTTTCGAACATATATGACTGTTCATGAAAAGCCTACATTGAGGAAAGAGTAGCTATGTTGGAAGATGAAAGAGCACGTATACTGGAACTTTTACGCACATTCCATCTAAAAGTGGACAATGTTGAGAGAATAGATTGACAATAAAAAAGTGAAGAGATGTTATCTCGGACTTTGCTCACTCTCGAGCCCTGCAATTAAATTTAGCAATTTAGGCAGATTAAAGAGTGAGATTTTAGAAAGAGTGTAAGATATAGAAATATAAATTTCATTTTTTCTATAAGTGAAAAATGTGAATATTTAGTGCGCTCCACTTAATGAGAATGAAGAAGTAAGAATAGTAAAGTAAAGTTAAGTGAGATATAATAACGAAATATAATAAGTATATAAGTTATAAAATATATGATGAATTCTGGTAAATACTGGTAATAGATGGTGCACTGGTAATTATTTGTAATAGATGGTGCAAACTCGGAAATAATAGTAATAGAACATGCATATTAGTAAGTACTGTAATCGATGGTGTATACTGGTAAATATTAGTAATAGATGTGCATACTGGTAAGTACTGGTAATAGATTGTTCATACTAGTAAATATTAGTAGAAAATGGTACATAATAGTAAATATAGGTATTATATAGTGCATTATGACAAAGCTTTTTCCAAAAACCCGGTTTTATTATATTTTACTATATTATATTAGCAAGCATTATCCATAATTTTTATTTTACCTAAGAAAACGGATTTTATTATTGGCCCCCCCCGAAAAAAATCCTGGATGCGCCACTGTATAATAAAGGACGAAGGAAAATTTAACTTGTTATAATATATC
The DNA here is from genome assembly GCA_015478945.1 of Trachelipus rathkii. Lineage (NCBI taxonomy): Eukaryota > Metazoa > Arthropoda > Malacostraca > Isopoda > Trachelipodidae > Trachelipus > Trachelipus rathkii. The sequence continues at coordinate 37,538 of JABUQX010122336.1, read as the reverse complement.
GGATTTCCGATACTCAGCTACTGAAGTTTTTTATCTTTATATTTGTATTATTATATATTAAGTTATTAATTATATTATAAGTATTTAATTTATATATATAATTAATTTATATAATATATTAATTATATATTATTATAATATAATTATTAATATTATTTAATTATTATAGTATTTTTTATTTTAGTATAACAACTTTTAATATAATTAATATTTAATATTATATAAATTAAATATTTATAATACTCTTAATATTTATTTATCTTTTCTTATTTTCTTGTTTGATTTTTTATATTTCATTATATAATCATATATAATATATTAATTTGAAATATTGTAATGATCATCAGGTACTTTTGGCAAATCGCAAAGACCATAAAATGAGTTTATTATCTCAAGATGAAGAAATCAAAACTAGTTTGCTACCTGTCGATAAATATTTCTTTCAATTACTTTTAAATAAATTCAATCTCAGTCGCCAGAACCTGTTGTTAAAAGCCGAAAAATGCAAAGTATTAAATTACTATGAAGATAAATTGAAATGAAGGATAATAAAATAACTTTCGAAAGTATATTTTTAATATTTTAAGTTTGTTTTATATTTTAATATCCTTTTATTGTTTTTAATTACGTTACCCTAAATTTTTATTTATTTAAGAAAATGAATTTTTAAGGAGGACAAAAATAAAAAGATAATAATTTTATCATGAAATTATTCGCACCAAATAAACTAATTTTGTTTTCACACACGTATTGTAAGCAATTTTTTATGTGCAACAAAATAAGAGGGGAGGGACATTTATTGGTAGCGAGTAAACTAGTTTTCATTTCGCATCGAGATTAACATTTGTTGGAGTGAGTAAACTTGTTTTTGATTTCACATAAAGTTAAAAATTATGTTCAATTTTTTTTCTTTTTTTTCTTTTTTTTTCAAAAATTCGTTTCCTATAATAATAACTTATTATTTATCATTTATTGTTTTGAAATATTAAGTTGTCCTAATTTTTGTTTAAGTTTAGAAAATGAATTTTCGTCTCTAAGAATATTTGTTTTAAATTTTTGTTCTTCAGCCCATCTAATCATACGTTTGAATATGCCAGACTGGGAAGTAGTTGGCAGATCTATCCCGCTTTCAGCAAGACTTTGACAAACTTTTGATGCCTTATGAGTTGAAACTTACAGTTCAGTAAATAATTTGGTAGGCACAGCTATAGAAAACCTTTGATTTGTTTTAGAGAAAGATTCAGAACTGGTATTAGAATTTGTGATGGAAGTGCTTGAATTGTCATCTATTAAATCATAATGTGGCACACTTTCATTTTCCCTATGAGCGCATCTCTGACTTTTTGATGGATGAATTGATGAAATTGAAGCAGGTTTATGTGTTGCATAGCCTATTTTTCTTTCAGATTCAATCTGTTTTTATACAGGTTCTTGTCTTCCTCACACAACCATTTCCTTTCTGGCTTTGTAACGTCAAATACAGTATTTTTTTTTTAAATTCTTCTTTAGGATATCTTAAATATTTTTTAATATTCTCCTATTAGTTCATTAATACGAACAATGACTGCCTGCTCACTAAGTATGGGAAAACTCATCTTTTTCTACAGATTAGCTAATTCTTCAAGAATAATTAAAAAAAAATTTTCATTTTCAAGTATGATAAAGTCCTAGAACATCTTTCTTTAAAGATAACTTTTCAATTCTTGGCAAATTACTTTTACGTTTTCTTGTCATACTTGACAAATTTTTTGTCCAAATTTTAGCATTCATGTGACAGTATAACTTGAGTTAAATAAACCATTAAAAAAAGTTCAGATCAATTGAATTAGACTACAAATATACTATTTATTAATTATTGGAGTTAATCTGAAAAAAAGAGACAAAAACCATGAAAAACCTTAATTTATAAAAATTTAAAATAACAATATAGATAATAAAGAGAAAGGTGTTCTGTTATAGGCATAGAGGCATACCAGCATCAACCTGAACATCACACCAGTTGGGGCAGACAATCACACACATTACATGAAGATTAATTCTAAGTTATTATTATAGTATATATATATATATATATATATATATATATATATATATATATATATATATATATATATATATATATATATATATATATATATATATATATATATATATATATATATATATATATATATATATATATTCTCTCTTTTTTCAGAAATTTGCCTATGTAAATTTATTATTCAAAAAAAAGGTTCTATGCTTCTATAGATAACTTTAATTAATTAAGCTTAATAGCCGTGAAACCAGATCAACTAAACCAAATCGAAAGCATCTCATGTATTTGAATATTTTATTCCTCACTCTGAAGATAAAAGTACTTACATTTGCTAATATGAAATGGTTAACACAGTTGATGGGAACAGTCAGTTCGATCATGCTTAAAAGAGTTTTATTGGGGGGCATATCATTGGATCTCTTTAAATTAATGCGATATTTAAAACGCTCTCATCCTCCAGACATTGCTGTAATTGTTAAAAAGAAAGGTGAAGCAAAGCGATTCAGGATAAACCGCTTTCAAAAACTGACTAAAAGTGGATGCTTTTTTTTCAATTCCACTTTAATATACATAGGGACTGATAAACAATATTACTAAAACGTTAACAGTAAGAGATACCAAATCGCAACATCAGCCAATATATCCAAGAACTTATTGACGTTTAAAAGAATTCGGAGATAATATGGCAAGCAATTAGGCTTTTGTTACGGATAACGCATCAAACATGATCAGTACGATTGAAAAATTAAATAAGGGAAATGAGGATGAGAACAGGAAGCTGGTAAATGTGATACTGATTTTATTAATGTCAAAACGAAGAAGTAATAGTTGTTTTCAGAATGAAGTTGATAAAACTATGATTACACTATTCCGATGACCTTAACATTGCACACATGAGGTGTGGAGTTCATACTTCTTTGTGCGATTGTCTCAAAGCAATTAATACACAAATCTTATGCTGTAAGGCGAGACAAGTAAATTAAAAGCAGCTACCCCAAAATTAATGGAAGTTCTAAAAGCGTCATGCTGGAAAGTGGCAATCTTAGATCAAGAGACAAGATGAGAAAGTACTTGTCTTATGCTGAAAGGCTTGCAGGCTAAAAGACTATATGCATGATGGGTGCCGGTACTCCTGAACTTTTCTCCGATAAATAAAAAAACTAAACCCCTCAAAGCAACTGAGCTAACACCAATACTTTGCAAAAAAAATATTCAATTAGGAAAGACTTAGAATGTCCATTTTTAGGGAGGGGGAAATTGGGTTCAGCCCGAAGCACAATAATTGGAGCGTGCCCTTACTGGACATGGGCATAATGGACATAAAATTCGGAATTTTCAGCCAATTTTGTCCAATTAAACACCAAACTGCTTTACTTACATGTCTAAAAACGTTACTGAGTGTTTGTGTTTAGTCATTGTTTTGGTATTTTCAATTTTTGAAAATCTATGTTTTTGACATTTGTCAAAACTCCTCCTACAATTTTTTTTCGAAACTGAAATATACAAAGATTGGATTATTTTGTAAAAAGTGTTGGAGCGGAAATTCTGATATTTGACCATCTGCATTGGTCGATTTTCAAACCCACAATTTTTGGGTTTTCAAATTGAAGAAGCTTCTGTTTATCTGCTCTGCATGAAATTAAGAAGATTTGTGAAGTCGGAGGAGATGCAATTCTTTATTTAGATAACTTTGTATATGCATTAGTTTTGGATTAGTTATTGTGTAACAAATTTGAAAAATATTTTTGGAAAATTTTAAAAAATTTTCTTTTGAGATATACAGAAAAATTATCTAAGTAAAAATAATATGAATCTCGCCCGACTAAAACAAACCTGATTGATGCTGATCGATAAGTAGTTGAATAGATCATTTCACACGTTTAAATTTTTGTTTAATTGTCAAGAAGGCTTATAAAGAAGTCAAATGAAAATCGGATAAGAACAAATGAGTTTTTAACATTATCCTGTGGGAGCAATCCGCTCCTGGAGTTTGGTCAGTTCCTCCCGACTCACCCTGTATATAAAGGATTCAGGTAACCTAGATATTTAAAAACATTCTTAACATATTCTATTTCCATATCTAGATAATGTGGACTACAAATTCGTAGAGCCTTTAAGACTCTCTCTCCTTCACACACACACACACACACACACACACACACACACACACTGCACACACACACACACACACACACACACACACATCATCATCATCAATATCAATAAAACACACACATATATATATATATATATATATAAAGTATATATATATATATATATATATATATATATATATATATATATATATATATATATATATATATATAAGATGGCCAGAATATTCATATTCGAGAATATTTGCATATTTTTATTATTCGTATGCATATTCGTATTTTATACGAATACAAAATGAATATTATATATTATCGCAAAAATCATTTACTTTCATCACGCGAAGAGCAGGAAGTAATGAAAATAAAAAGAAATTATCTTGGAAAAAATGCCACATACAAAGAGTCGTCTTGTGAAAAATAACGATTTAAATGCCACATCTGCAATAGTGAACCCTAGATATAAAGCAAAACTTTTCACTCATCAAAAGTGTGATAGGAAAAAATATTAATGTCGATTGGACAAAAATGCTGAGATATTCAAAAATTGACACTCCTAAACCTAAAACTGGAAGAAGTACCTAAGAAAAAAAAAGATTTAACTTCTCTACCAACATAACTTCTTATCAGAAATATGTAGCAATATTCTTTCTTCTAAAAGACGAAGACCACATCACAGGAATTCTCAGAAAACATTCAGATATGACGAAAAAAAGAATTCCTCGACCTACTTGAATGCGGAAAAACAATATGAATAAGTATCCTAATATGGTTTTAGCAATACTCTGTCCCCCTCAGGTGTTGCAAGCGAGCGCCTCTTGAGGTGTTGGTCTTATTTTATGAAAAATGCTCTAGGCTCGCAGCGAAACGAGCAGAAAAGTTATTGCTCTCAAAATGATACTTCTGCTACTAATTTTAGGATTTGAATATTGAAGTTTTAAAAACTCCTTTCCAAAGGGCGGTGGTTGGGTGTGGAGCTCTGTGGGGCCCACGTCCAGCATCCTGGAAACGTAATTACACTCCTACGAACTCTTGTAAGAAATAATATTGGTAATATAAAAATAGTCAACTAAAAGATATTCCAGAGCTGAAGATAAAATATAATAGCCAGGTTTCATAATTTTCCCATTCGCAAGTGTTCGTATTCATGAATAGTAAAAACCACCCGTATTCGTCTTCGCGTATATAAAAATTCATATTCCATCATCTCGAAATTATATATATATATATATATATATATATATATATATATATATATATATATATATATATATATATATATATATATATATATATATATAAAAATAGAAAGGGGTTTATTATATATATATATATATATATATATATATATATATATATATATATATATATATATATATATATATATATATTATATATATATAAATATATATATATATATATATATATATATATATATATATATATATATATATATATATATATATATATATATATATAGTATATATATATATATATATATATATATATATATATATATATATATATATATATATATATATATATATATAAACAACACCGCTCAAGAGCAGAGCCCTAATTTAGGAGGGGGTGTACTCAATTAACTTCCGAGCAGGATGAAGCCAAGCCCAAGGAGAGAATAGCTCACATTCTCCCACCCGACCCGGGAACTTGGGACCCTCGCTTTGTTTGGTGAGTGCTCTACCACTGAGCTTTCGGCCGTTTTATATAAATAAATGTATGTTTTTAAAATGTATGTTTAGTAATGTAATACCCATCAGTATTTAATGATTGTTGTATCTTTTCTTTGCCTCTACTAATAACCCTAAAAAGTCAGCGTCTGGCAAAAACATATATGTTCAAACATTCCGCCAGATTTAGGGCAGGTGCCTCCCTCCTCTCCACCCCCCCCGCATACGCACATATATATATATATATATATATATATATATATATATATATATATATATATATATATAGTATATATATATATATATATATATATATATATATATATATATATATATATATATATATATATATATATTACTGATGAATCAAATGACAGGTCATTAGCATCAAATATTTTACTTTACTGAAATTTTTTTCCTGAGTAAAACATTTCTTGGGAGGAAAGACCTACCCCCTTCCCCCCTACTCACTATGAGTATGCCATTAAAATTATTATATCTAGGAGAAATAATGACTTTGTATAAGTGGAGAAATTATAACTAAGAGATGAAGCTAGAGCCCGAGACGGAGCTGTAGCTGAGCAATTTTAAATTGCTGGAGCCGAAGTCAGAACCGTCAAAAAATTTACCTGCTCCGCAGCCCTGGTATTACTGACCAAGAATCTAATTAAGAGTAAAATACTAAATACATTTACAGTCCTATTTTAACCAACACATTTTCTCAGAAGTTAACCTTTAAAACTTATTTTCTTTAACAATATAGTCTTTACCAATATTTTAAAGATTAACTAATATAATTTCTAATGAATTTGGAATTAAATAAATGAAAGAAATAAATTTATAAGTTTCCATATAAATTAGGGTCATGGAATGAAATGAACTAAATGTCAATATTGACATGAGCAATATTTCCAACGCGAAAAAAAAAAATCTTAAAAAATTCAATTTTTTGTTATAAATTGAATAATGTAATCCTTGAATTGCTCAGTCGCTATGACTACCACTACATTCGCATGAAATTAGCAAAATATTTTTTTTATTATATGCGCCAAGTAATAATTTAAAGGCCAAAAGGCCATACATTAAAATATATAAAAAACAAAAAAAAAAAAAAGGACAATGTTTTTAAAATATTACTTAATTAATAAGGAGTAATTAAAATAAACTAATTAATAATTAATAATAAAGAGTATTTTTTAAATATTTCATTAATTAATAATATATATATATATATATATATATATATATATATATATATATATATATATATATATATATATATATTGATATATAAGGTGATATATAAATTTATTTTTATATATATATATATATATAGCCAGATTAGCGACTAATATAAGCTAAAAATTACGATAAATAAGAACAAAGTGGAAGACATTAAGAATCAAAAGAGCGAATATAAATATTCAAAAGTGTAATACTTCCACAAAAATAAATAAAAAATAAACAATAAATAAACTAATACTACAACTGCCAGATTACTTGTCAAATTGAATCGTGCGTCTGGCAACTCGATTGAACTGTCATTCTTGTGAATCTTTTTCCATATCTACGTGCAGATATATAAATTTCCCTCTGTGATAACAAGAATGGGAGTGGCCTCTGCGACGACGACTGTAAAAAATCTATTGCCATCTTTTAAGTTGCTATTAATTGTAATTTATATATGATAAAATTATGCAGACGAAGGCATCATATATCACAGACATTAAGATATTTAGATTGAACATTTAAATTGAATATTTAAATTACCTAATGTCTGAGATATAAGAAGGCTACATCAGCATATCTGTATCATATAGAAATTAAGAGTAATAGCAACTCTAATAAAGTGAGAATTTGGCAATAGATTTTACAATTTTCATAGAAAGATACTAAGATCACTGTAACTTGAAAATTTCACTCGATTTCAAGAGATTTTTTATATTATTTTAATTCCCTAAAGTCTGTGATATAAGAAGGCTACATCAGGGTATCTGTATCATATGGAAATTGCAAGTAACAGCAACTCCAATAAAGTGAGAAGTTAGCAATAGATTTTATAATTTTCATACAAATATACTAAGGTCACTGTAACTTGAAAATTTCACCCTTCGTGATTCTTATAAAATTTAAATTCCCTAATGTCTGTGATATAAGATGGCTACATCAGCATAATTGTATCATATATAAATTGCAAGTAATAGTAACTCCAATAAAGTGAAAAATTAGCAATAGATTTTTTGCAATTTTCATTCAAAGATACGAAGATCATTGTAACTTGAAAATTTCACTCCTTTACGAGATATTCTTATATCATTTAAATTTCTTAATGCCTGTGATATGAGAAGTCTACATCAGGGTATTTGTATCATATTATTACGGGCAATAGCAACTCGAATAAAGTGAGAAGTTTGCAATAGATTTTACAATTTTCAAACAAATATACTAAGATAACTGTAACTTGAAATTTTCAGTCCCTTTCAAGAGGTTCTTAAAATATTTAAATTCCCTAATGTCTGTGATATAAAAAAGCCAAATCAGCATATCTGTATCATATAGAAATTACGAGTAATAGCAACTCCAATGAAATGAGAAGTTAACAATAGATTTTACACTTTTCTTACAAAGATACTAAGGTCAATGTAACTTGAAAATTTCACTCCCTTTCAGGAGATTCTTATAATATTTAAAATACCTAATGCCTGTGATATAAGATGGCCACATCAGCATATCATGATCATATAGAAATTGCGAATAATAGCAGCTCCAATAAAGTTAAAAGTTATCAAAAGATTTTACAATATTCACACAAATATACTAAGAACACTGTAACTTAAAAATTTTAGTCCTATTCAAGAGATTCTTTTAAAATTTAAATTCCCTAATGTCTGCGATTTAAAATGGCTATATCAGCATAACTGTATCATATATATATATATATATATATATATATATATATATATATATATATATATATATATATATATATATATATATATATATATATATATATATATATATATATATATATTGCGTAATAAAAGCTCTAAATAAAATTACAATAGATTTTACAATTTTCATTCAAGTATACTAAGATATCACTGTAATTTAAAAATTTCACTCACGTTCGAGAGATTCTTATAATATTTAAATTCCTTAATTTCTGTGATATGAGAAGGCTACATCAGGGTATCTGTATCATATATTTACGAGCAATAGCAACTCGAATAAAGTGATAAGTTAGCAATAGATTTTACAATTTTCACACAAATATTCTAAGACCACTGTAACTTGAAATTTTCAGTCCCTTTCAAGAGGTTCTTATAATATTTAAATTCCCTAATATCTGTGATATAAAAAGGCTACATCAGCATAGCTGTATCATAGAAAAATCATGAGTAATAGCAACTCCAATAAAGTGAGAAGTTAGCAATAGGTTTTACAATTTTCAAACAAATGTACTAAGATCACTGTAACTTGAAAATTTCACTCCCTTTCAAGAGATTCTTATAAAATTTAAATTCCCTAATGTCTGTGATATAAGATAGCTACATCAGCATATTTGTATCATATAGAAGTTACGAGTAATAGCAAATCCAATAAAGCGATAAGTTTAGAAGTTTAGCAATAGATTTTACACTTTTCTTACAAAAATACTAAGGTCACTGTAACTTGAAAATTTCACTCCCTTTCAAGGGATTCTTATACTCTTTTAATTCTCTAATGTTTGTGATATAAGATGGATACATCAACATATCTTTGTCATATAGAAATTTGAAATAATATTAACTTCAATAACGTGAGAAGTTAGCAATAGATTTTGCAATTTTCATACAAATATACTAAGATCACTGGAATTTCATAATCAAGAGACTTCATAATATTTAAAATCCCTGTCTGTGATATAAGATGGATACAGCATATATCTGTACATATAGAAAGTGATAAATAATAAATTTTTCAATTTATATACCTAAGGTCCAATATCGCAGTAACACCTCCAATTCACTCACCGAGATCAAAATCTTATATTGCTCACGTTCCTTAATGTCTGTGATACAAGATTGTCCATCAACGTATAAGTAGCGCATATAAATTTTAAGATTTTAAAATCACCCTAACATATATTATGGTCTGGGAATTGATTTTATATATATATATATATATATATATATATATATGTGTTATATATAGATGT
>JABUQX010122336.1:5000-7500 GCA_015478945.1 Trachelipus rathkii | reverse complement strand
CATACATACATACAAACATGACTCATATACATATACATACATATATATATAATATATATATCATATATAAGATTATCATATAACATTCGTATAGATATATTATTATAATATTATATATTATATTATATATATACATTATATATATTCTATATATACCACAGAACATTATATTGCCCATTTGGATGTTATTAGCAAATTAAGAAATAGTAGCCTTTCCAGAATTTTTTTTTTTTAAATTAAGTGGTCCTCGTTAGACAAGCTATATATATAATATATATTTATTATATATATATACTATAATATATATATTATATATATATATATATATAATATATATTATATTATATTAATATATATATATATATATATAATATATATATATATATAATAAGATAGAGACAATAGTTGGTTCCGAACAACCGATGAAGGTTGAAGACTGCCATTTCTAATTTCAAAATCTCTTCTTTTTATAAAGGTTAACTAAAATATATAGTTTGTCCTATTTTACTTTATAAGTTTCATTTTACATTTACTCTTTGTTTATTTTTATTTTATTTTTTTTTTTCTATTTTTTTTTAAACTTTTTATTTTTTTTTTATTTATTTTTTTTTCTTTTTTTTTTAACTTTTATTTTTTTTTAAGTTTATTTTTATTTTTCTTTAAATATTTTGTTTTTCTTAAAAAAATTTTATTCTTTTTATGTTTATACTTAAAATTTGCAATTTTTACATACCCAGAAGCAGTAAATCAGTAAATACCATCAGCCCCCCCCTTCTCCCCACTTCTTCATGATCTATTGATCTATTTGATCTACTGATCTATTTATCTATTGATTCAAGTCATATTTTTATTAAATTGCTATGTTTTACATACCCTAAAACGTTGTTGTAGTTGTTAAATATATCAAACGTTCAAGTTAAATGAAATATACAACACTTTTTCAAACATATCTCTAAAATATTAAATTGTTAATTTTACATTAACATTGTATTAGAACTAAACAAAAATATATCTCATCCAGCCTGAATGAACATACAGGCATTCATTACAAGGTAACTAAAATTTAGAAGTTTCAACTACCAAGCAGAAGTCTCAAGCAATCTCTTCTTACTATACACAACCGCCACAAATAGTATTATTATTAATTATTATTATTATTATTATTATTATTATATTATTATTATTATTATTATAATTATTATTATTATTATTAATATTTTTATTATTATTAGTATTAGTTGATTATTGTTATTATTCCAAAAAGTTCTCACAACACCAATAACGCGTGCGATCACTTTGCCTGCTGGTCTCCAACTAGAACATTGGTAGGTAAATTGTTCTCTACCAGACACCTAAACATTACGTAATCTTGTTACGCTCAAGGGATAGCCAATCAGAGAATTGTATTTGCTATGCACGGACAGCCAATGAAATTCGAGGAATGACTCATTAATCTTAATATCTTTTGACACATGAGAAGGGTAACGAGATTTATTACTTTGTAACCGATATCTTTTGACACATGAGAAGGGTAACGAGATTTATTACTGTGTTCACAATATCTTTTGACACATGAGAAGGGTAAAAAGAGATTTATTACTTTAGTCGCGAAGTCATCTTACTTCTGTATGTTAAGGAGCAGGCAGAATTAAAATTAATTATTATTATTATTATTTATTATTATTTTATTATTATTATTATTATTATTATTATTATTATTATTATTATTATTATTATTATTATTATTATTATTATTATTATTATTATTATTATTATTATTATTATATCAACTATATATGTATATGAACATTACAAATCTAACATACCGCACACACACACACACACAATAATTATAGACACTTTACTTAATACATTAGCCTGGCAATCATCGTACTAACTTACTGTCAACTATATATGTATATGAACATTACAAATCTAACATACCGCAACACACACACACACACACACACACACAATAATTATAGACACTTTACTTAATACATTAGCCTGGCAATCATCAGTACTAACTTACTGATCACATGACTGCTATTTCTATGATGTCAAGCAGATGTGTAACATTTTCTAAACGTCGTTGTAAGACATTTACATTTTTCACATGTTAAATATAAACATTTCAATTTGTTATGTATTTTCTTTTACGTTTCTATTATTCTTTACATTTATATTTTGTTAAAAGTTAGTTATTTATTTATTTATTATAGTTTTATTTATTTTTATTTTTATTTATTTAAAATAATCTATATATTTTTTAAAAACTTATTTATTTTTGCTTATTCTGTTTAAAACATTTTGTTTTAACTAAAATTTCTTTCATTTTATGTTTATAACTTAAAATTTTTTGCATTTTTACATACCCAAAGCAGAATCCGTAAATTAGTTAATCAAAACACCCACTCTACCCTCCTACCCTTCCATGATCTATTGATCTATTGATCTATTGATCTATTGATCTATTGATCTATTGATTCAAGTCATATTT
>JABUQX010122335.1:17500-24271 GCA_015478945.1 Trachelipus rathkii | reverse complement strand
TTCCGATATTAAGCCATGAGGATAAATTGTTCTGTCTTTTAATTAATCATCTTGACCTTTCCTTCCTGCTTGAATAATCTTCTCAGTAAAATTGTGCTGAAAAATGAGGGAACCTTTTACTCTCTAAATACACTACAATTTATTTAACATGTCTTTGTTCTTTTCAGGCTTTTCAAACCTGCCATAAGGAGGAAGATTGAAAAAATCTTCATTCTTTTATTAACCTCTGATAGACAATAAGACTTACGTGAGGGAAGATCATCTGCACATCTCCTCTTTCCACTCTCTGATTCCTTTGATTTTAGGAATTTCAGTGAGCTTTTGCAGCAGAGCCGAATTAAGAAAAGCTAGTGATAGAATCTATCACAAAGTTTTAAGCTTTTCTATTCTTCTATCTGTCTATATATATATATATATATATATATATATATATTATAATATATTATATATCCTAGTGGCGGCGTTTCGGGGTAGGCCAAGTAGCAAACGCTACTTGCCATTAGTAACGTAGAATAATGCTATTAAAAAAGTCCGGCATCTTGTCTTACTCACTATCTAAACTAGGCTATATTTTCTATAATCTAATAGAAATTTCTTGTTATCTGCTAAACTTACCCTTATTACAACCAGTGTGTTTTGAAAATTGTAACAGCATTTTAAAGGTCGTGCAACTTCCTGTCATATTTCTACAAACTGTACCTATCATTTAAAAACTGTCTTATATTTAAACAACTTTTAATTAATCCAAATATGTATTATTTTTTAAAAATGCCATGTATCATATATAAATTTTAACATTCTGATATTTGTAAACTTTTCTTTTTCTCAAACACAGCCAGTCTTTTCAATATACAAGTGTGCAAACATATTTCTTCATAGTACAGAAACTGCAAAATGTTTTTACACTAACCATTTAGACATGCTATGCCTATGGTTGAACTTTAAATTTCTACCTACGCAGCGCCCCAGTAGTTTTTATTATTCAAGATTATCTTATGAAACTTATATTGTGTGAGTAGTAATAATAAGGCTTTTCATATTATTACTAAATATTAATTTATTACTGATCTTGTGTGTGCACTTTTAATAAAATTGAGCTCTTAGTTAATATACGGGGATATTGAATTCGCATTCCGATTTAAGTTTCATTAATACTTTTACTATATTGATTTTGTATAACAAAGAGTTACATAAAATAGGGTATATATATATATATATACATATATATATACTATATATATATATATATATATATATATATATATATATATATGATGTATAGTATAGTATATATATATATTGATTTGGCTACTAATAATTTTGGACCCACGAGCCCCCCACCTCGATAATATATAGAATATATGCATATATTATATTATATATGGCTTATACTATATATATATATATGTATATATATATTAGTATATATATATATATATATATAATTTAATATATATATGAGTGATATATAAGGGTATATATATAGATAGATAGAATAGATAGATAGATAGATAGATAGACTAAACATATTAACGTCAGCTCTTCAGTCCAGCCAAATATAAGAGGCAAACTGTTTAATAGTCCTATGGGAGAAAAAGGCGAGTTGCTATCACTTGTAGATTACTTCAATGGGAAGGGTGTAAGTTGTAAGGACTTCAGAGGGATATGATAACTTAAAAGTTCTAGTTCCTGTAGACACATGCATGCAGGTTTATATAGGTTAATGAGTCGTACAAGATATTCGAAGTTAGAATGGTAACCACGACAGTTCTACTGAAGAAATAATGTCATGGGAGACTCTGAATCATGGCGTGTAGCATGTACTGGTCCATTTCTAAAGAATACGACCTTCCTCAAGCCCCGATTTTTTTTTAACATTTGAACATCTTTTCTTTAGAGAGTTGTGAGAGTATGTGTGTGAGTTTTCATACGAAATAATCGCAGTGAGTGCTGTGAGAGAGAGTGTGTTTGAAATTTAAATTTCACGAGTAGACTATGAACTAATCGGGGCAATTGGTCTATGGAGTGAGTGGTATATAGTACTACCTATAGTATATATTAATATATATTATATACTTCTTTTATGTAATGTAAATTCAATATAATGCTATATATATATTAATCTTATAAAGTTATTAATATAGTTAGTGAGTATAAATTGGATATGTATATCTAGCGAAATAATAAATGATTATATATGATATATAAATAAAATATATAAGCAACAATAATATATCTATATATATATAATATAAATATATATAAAATAGTGTATATTGTGGAGAGTATATATCATGGCGGTTCAGTGAACCGAAAAACATGGGGAGCCACTTCCAATATATATATATAGATATTATATATATAGAATATAGTTGTGTAATTTATGAAATAGAGTCAGAAATTAATATCTCTTAGAAACTTAGTGAGTGAGAGTGAGAGTGAGAGAATATGAACTAGTTGCGAATACTACACTCTGCTACTTCGTGCTTAGCAACGAGTTGATTATTATAGAGAATGAACATATTCTTTCAAATTTCGCGAGTTATCGATAAAATTCTGCTGAGTGTGTGTGTGTGAAATAGTCAGCTGAGAAGGAGAGAGCGTGACAGGTACAAAATGAAAGATTATCTGTAGAAATTTAAACAAAAGTGTAAGCCATCATCGCCATTGAATACCCCTATTTTTAATCAATTATAAATTGTAAAGGCTCGTACCTCTCCAAAAATGCCGAAAGCAAATTTCAATTTTCAAGACGGGATATACGATACTGAGTTCGCGTGGAATTGTGAATTTTTGTGTGAAGCTCTGATATTTGGAAAAATTTTTTACAGAATAAATTCTTTGAATTTAAAGAAAAAAAAATAAAAATAAACATTTTACGTTTTCTTTAATTGCAGCATTTCGGATTAAAAATAATTCACTTAATATTTACATTTCTCAATATCTGAATTTAAAGAAAAACTAAGATACCATAAAACCAATTATATGCTAAAAGAAAACTGTTGAGCGGAGATGGATAACTCAAATTACTTATAGGCAATAATTTAGTGTTTGGTTAGATTAGTATATAAATAACATAAATAACATAAATGAGATTAAATCTTAAAAGCCGTAGATGTGAATATTAATTGTGGTTCTTTTAAGTGAGTCTTCGATACTATAATTTAGCAACCTTGCCTCGTGGAAGTCCTTGTAAAGAGAGAACTTTGGCCCCAAAGCCCCGTGTCGCCGCATGGTTTTCGTAGGCGAAGTGTTTAGTGGATTTCCTGTATTAAAAGGTTGTTGTAACAGTTTTTTAAGAGATTTAATGTGACTTTAGTTTAATGGTTATGTATGAACTAAGAAATAGGTAAATATCGTGTTCTATTACTATATTCGAAATTAAGTTTATTTGTCCTCCTTCTCGCCATTTGAAAAATTGCTAAGTTAACACAGAAAAAGGATGTATTAGAAAGATTCAAAAAGTTACAACTTAATCATTATTAACCAAAATATAGTAAATTTAGTATAACTCTCTCTCTCTCTCTCTCTCTCTCTTTCTCTCTTCTCTCTCTCTCCGCCTCTCTCTCTCTTATATATTATATATAGTATATTATATACTATAGTATATTTATAAATAGTATTATAGTATATATATATATATAAATTATATATATATAATATATAGTGTATATATATACAATATATATATAGTATACATATATACTAGTGAATTATTATATAATATATTATATATATATTATATATAGTATATAGTATATATATTAATATAATATATACTGTGAGTGAGTATATATATAGTATATTTATATATATTATATATAGTATATATATATATATACTATATATATATATATATATATTATAGATATAATATATATATAGTATATATAGTAAATAACTATATATATGAAACTAGTATAGTGGATAGTGAAATATAGAGTGTGAGTGGGGATTCAAATATTAGTATGATATAGGATAGGCTATATATAGTATATCATATGATAATATTATAATTAGTATATATATATAGTGATATATATATATAGTATCATATATATATATATGAGGAGTATATAATATTTAGTTTATTATTTATTGAATTTTTTAGAGAGAGAGAGAGAGTGATGTGCGAGGAGAGGGGCTTGTGAGAGAGAGAGTCGCGTCGAGAGAGTGAGCAAAAATAAGAGTGCGCGAGCCGTTTGCGGCGGCCATGACAGACCAAGGGTGTTTTAAAGCTGTATAGATTATAGGCGTCTGTGGAGGCACCAGAAGTCAAACTTCCTCCAGTCAATGGGCCTTATGAATAATAATGTTTCCAAGAAAATAAATATCTTAATGCTAAAATAGCTTCTGTATAACATTTTAAACACTTATTTTAATAGTAATAATATAAATTGAATTTATTTTATTCCATTAGTTGCTTTTATTTTTCTTTTAGAGGGGGCCCGGCCTCCTGTGCTTCCCCCGTAAAGCCCGCCTGATAGATATTTATAGTGAGAGGTGTATATACTATATATATTAGTGATGAGTGGATAGTATATATTATATATATTATATATACATATATATATACGTGAGTGAATATAGTGAGTGAGTATAGATTAATATATATATATATAATATAGATATTTATATATATTATATATTATATTTCCTCTGACGCTATTGGTCTATATTGAAGGAATTGAAAAAAAATTTCAGTATAAATCTTTAGATATAAGTAGTGCGAGGCACAGAAAGATTCCTATTGATAATTCTTTAATTTTCATATAACAGTAAGAAATTATTTTGTAAAATATATAAGATATATTATTGGTAAAATTGTTATTATTTTTACTAAAAGAGTCCTTTTAGCCAAATTTGCAAATTGTTATAATATTTGAAATGATATCTGATAACGAAAATTTATAATATTTTTAAATTCTTAATTAAAATTTGTTTGTTTAAAATTATCATTATTGAACAAAGTTATATTTTTTTTAATCAAGGTTATTGATTATATATCTCAAAATTCTACATTTTGATATTGTAATCAAAAATGAGAGAGCGAGTGAGTGAGTGTGAGTTCAAGAATATTACATGGTTGATAGTGTATTCAGAGAATATGTATATTGAGTATGTAAGTCAAAAATTATATTTGATATGGTTTTAAAAATATTAATTATTATTACTCAAATTATGTACAGTTGATATGCTAATTCAAATATACACTGATATGTTTTAAAAATTAACTTTATTAAATTTATATCCCATTTTCTAAACGTTGTAGCTTCAAAATTTACATTTATTATGAATTCAAAAATAATTACAGTGTTAGTTGTGTAAATTCCGTTAATGAATATTCAAAATATATACATTGAAGGTGGAGCTTCCAAAATATTACATTTGATATGTAATCATAAATGATTACATTTGAATGTATGTGCAAGCATATTCATTTGATACCTATTCGAAAATGATGTGACACTTGATATTGTAGTTCAAAATATTACATTTGATATGTAATCAAAATATTACATTTGATATGTATTCAAAATATTACACTTGATATGTATTCAAAATATTACATTTCATATGTATCCAAAAAATTGCATTGATATGTATTCAAAATATTACATTTCATATGTATCCAAAAAATTGCATTTGATATGTATTCAAAATATTACACTTGATATGTATTCTAAATATTCCATTTGATATATATTCAAAATATTACCTTTGATATGTATTCAAAATATTCCATTTGATATATATTCAAAATATTAAATTTGATATGTATTCAAAATATTACAATGTTTAAATTATTCATTAAACATATGCATGAAAAAATGTGTTTAAACTTAATTAAAGAAATGGTTGAATGTTTAAATTAAATAATTGTTAAATTGAATATTTGCTCTAATAGTTTTTCACAATTCGCCATTTTCCCCCGAAATTTTTCGGAATAGTTTTAATTAGTAGAGTTGAAAAATTTCTATTCAGAGCTTTATACTCAACCGTTCGACCTTACTTCCCGATATGAATTGCTGATTTTTAGTGGTTCTATTTCGAAAGAAATCTTACTTTGTAAGCCATTTTAGTGATCAGTCTTTAAGAAATGAAATAGAGCTGATTATAATGTATGTATCATATCGAAAAATTAATACATATCTAAGTGTAGATATTTTTTAAAATATTAGTGATGAAAGACTTAAGCCTTAAGAGCTCTCAAGTCGATTTGTTAAATTCACTCTTAATAAAGTAAAAGAAATTTAATGAAAGTTTAATAAATGCTTGAATTAAAAACAGTTTTTGGTCTCTGGAATATCGTGGTTGCTGACTGTTTAAATAAGACATACAGTATCTAACGTAGAATAGATGTGATATTAGATGAGAGCCTAAATAAAATTGTGTAACTCGTTAAATATTACTTGTGTTATTTTAATTTTAAAAATTAGGATGAATATTATTAGATTTAGAGAAAATTTTCACTTATGACAAAATTTTCACTCTCTTCCAGAAAATGTAAAAAAAGTCTATGAGAGATTTCTTTACTTTGACTACTGGCTTAGGCGAAAGTATAAAATAATACATTATTGCTGAGTTTTGAATCTCGGGCCATATAGTTAAACTCTTAAGCAAATTGTAAATTTTACAATCTTTTTTGAATTGAGAAGGTTACATAAGGAGTGGTATAATTGTTTACGTATAGTTTAATAACAAGGTTCTGTATCATAATGAGGGATTGCGGTAATTACATAACATTCTTTTTAAGAAGTTTTGGAGAAT
>JABUQX010122335.1:0-5000 GCA_015478945.1 Trachelipus rathkii | reverse complement strand
AAATAGCAAGCAGAAAGAAAAGTGTTTTCAGGGTTTTCAGAGGAAGACTCAGACTTGATTGGGTTTCTATTTACAAGGTTTATATTCTCTCTCTCTCTCTCTCTCTTCTCTCTCTCCTCTCTCTCACTCCTCTCTCTTCTCTCTCTCTCTTCTCTCTCTCTCTCTCTCTCTCCCCTTTCAAATGTCTCTTACTCATTCATTCTCTATTTCTTCTTCTTTTCCTTTTCTCTCAGCTGTTTCTCCTGACTTCCTCACTCACTCACTCACTCTATTTCTCGCTCATACTATGTTCCTTATTTATGACTAAATGCTTTCATTCTCTCTCTCTGTGTGAGACTCTCTCTGTTCTTTCTATTTTCCTCTCACTCCCTAATTTTCTTATTTTCCTTTCTTCTTTTCCTTTTCCCTTTTACTCTCTCTCTGAGCCTCCCTCACTCATTCACTCTATTTAATCACTCTTTCTTTCTTCTTCGTTATATTTCCAGTATCTTTCCAGTCTCTCTTTTTTTTCTCTCCCTATCTTCTCTATCTCTCTCTCATTCACTCAGTCTTTCTCTCATCTCTCTCTCTCTCTCTCTCTCTCTCTCTCTCTCTCTCTCTCTCTCTCTTCTCTCCTCTCTCTCTCTCTCTCTCTCTCTCTCTCTTCCATCCTCCTTTTTCTCTCTTTCACTCTCATTTCCAGCCTCCTCTTTTTTGTTTGGACAATTATATGCAAACTTTGAATCCTATTTCATAAAAAGTTTTATCCAAACATAACAGTAGTATAGGGTGGTAAACTGACGGCCAAAATGTTGCAAGGCAATGTTGCATGCAATGTTGCAAATGTTGCAAGCAACATTTTGCAACATTTGGTTTTTCAAGCTTGACGTGTCAAGGTTAGGGTTTTTTGGTCGGTGAGACCGAATTTAGTTTTGAACCTGAACTCAAGGGTTTTACCCCCAAAAAGGGGGCGGAGCCCCCCAGAGGGGGTTTTTTGGTTCCTAGAAGGTTTTAAATGATCGGTAGATCATTTTTGACGGTTTCAATCGATTTATCGATGTTTTTACCCCTATATCGATGTTTAAATCGTCTTTCTACGTGCACTGGTTATTGAAAATATAATGAAGAAAAAATTTTTACATAAACATTTAGTCGATTAAATCGCTGTAGTTTGATAATTGATCCTGTATGCCGGAAGTGACACGGAAGTAAAAGAATTTTTATAATTCACCATGGGAATTTCCACCCTTCCTAATCGACGCAAAAAAAACCGAAAGTTTTTTTCGAAACAATAAAAATTAATAAATTAATAAATAAATTAATAAATAAATTAATATATTAATTAATAAATTAATAAATTAATAAATAAATTAATAAATTAATAAATAAATAAAAAAAAAAAAAAAAAAAAAAAAAATAAAATAAAAAAAAAAAAAAAAAATTAAAAAAAAAAAAAAAAAAAAAAAAAAAATAAATAAAAATTAAATAAATAATAAATAGTTTGCGCGAAGATATCTTCTATTTTCGGTGGTTCTGTTTTGTTCTTCCCCGTCGCCGTCTGCCTGGGAATCGAGGTTTTTCTGGACGCGTGCACCCCCTTCGGGAAGGGGTGCTGGTTCCTTCAGATAGGAAATTTCTTAGAAGGTTGAAATTTGCATAATGTATAGAAGATGGAAGAAGAACGAAGAAATGCACAGAGTCATAGAAAGATGGAGGAAGAAGGAAGAAATGCACGGAGTGCATAAGAGAAGAAGGAAGGAGGAAGAAGGAGGAATGAGGAAGGAAGAAGAATGGTGTTTGGAACCCACCGGAGGTGGGTCCCTAACTGAAATAAAAGAAGAAGAAGAAATGCACAGAGTGCATAAGAGAAGAATGGAGAAGGAAGGAGGAGGATGGCAGACCAGAGTTTGGTACCGGTACGGTGCTGGGAGCCGGTAACGGTGCTGAGTTAGTAAAACGATTTTTAAAAAAATTTTCAAAAGATTTTCAAAAATCTCGTTTTCTTTTTAAAAACGTCAATTAAAATATATTGTTTGCTATTTTTATTTTATAAGTTTCATTTTACATTTATTCTTTATGTTTTTAATTTTTGCTTACAATTTTAATTTTTTAATTACTTTTTAAATTTTATTTGCTTTAAACATTTTGTTTTTACTAAAATTTTATTCTTTATGTTTTTAATTTTTGTTTTCAATTTAAATTTTTTAATCACTTTTTAAATTTTATTTCCTTTAAACATTTTGTTTTTACTAAAATTTATTGTTTTCATGTTTATAACGTAAAAAATTTGCATTTTTACATACCCTAAAGCAGTAAATCAGTAAATCAGTAAAAGCAGTATAATCGTAAATCAGTAATCTGTAAATCAGTTAATCAAACTGCCCTCCTTCCCTTCCATGATCTATTGATCTATTGATCTATTGATCTATTGATTCAAGTCATATTTTGTACAACAGAACACAAAAACTTTTATTTATTTTGTTTTGTTTTCTTTAAACATTTTTGTTTTTACTAAAAAATTTATTCTTTTTATGTTTATAACTTAAAAAAATGTTATGTTTTACATACCCTAAATCAGTAAATCAGTAAACAGTAAAATCAGTAAATCAGTTATTCAAATCTACCCTCCTTCCTTCCATGATCTATTGAACTTTGATCTATTGATCTATTGTTCCTATTGATCTATTGATTCAAGTCATATTTTTGTACAACATAAAAACACAAAAACTTTTATTTATTTGGTTTTGGTTTTCTTTAAACATTTTTGTTTTTACTAAAAATTTATTCTTTTTAATGTTTATAACTTAAAAAAATTCTTATGTTTTTTACATACCCTAAAAGCAGTAAATCAGTAAAATCAGTAAATATCAGAACGCACGCCACTCTATCCTCCTACCCACCCGTGATCTATTGATCTATTGATCTATTGAACTATTGATCTATTGATCTAGTGATTCAAGTCATATTCTGTACAATATAACACAAAAACTTTTATTTATTTTGTTTTTGTTTTCTTTAAACATTTTGTTTTTACTAAAAAATTTATTCTTTTTATGTTTATAACTTAAAAAATTTGCATTTTTACATACCCTAAGGCAGTAAATCAGTAAATCAGTAAATCAAACCACCCACTCTATCCTCCTACCCCACCCGTGATCTTTGATCTATTTGTTCTAAATTGATCTATTGATCTATTGATTCAAGTCTATTGTTCTATTGACATAACATAAAAAAAAATTCTTTGCTGTAGCTGTTGTTGTTGAAATGTCGCGTTTGTTGTTGCATTTGTTGCAGTTGTTGATGTTGTTGTTGTTGAAATATCGCATTTGTTGTTGCATTTGTTGCTGTTGTTAATGTTGCGTTTGTTGTTGCTGTTGTTGTTGCATTTGTTGCTGTTGTTAATGTTACGTTTGTTGTTGCTGTTGTTGTTGTTGTTGTTGTTGTTGAATTTTGCATGTTGTTGTTGAAATGTTACGTCTGTTGTTTGTTGTTGTTGTTGTTGTTGTGTTGTATTGTTAATTGTTTGTTGTTGTGTTGTTGTTGTTGTTAAATATATTTAACGTTCAAGTTAAATGAAAATATACAACACTTTTTCAAACATATCTCTAAAATATTAATGTTAATTTTACATTAACATTGTATAATTGAAACTCAACAAAAAAATCATATCTCAATCCTAGGCCTAACTGACATACAGATTCATTAACAAGGTAACTAAAATTAGAAGTTTCAACTTACCAGCAGAAGTCGGCATAGCAATCTCAATCTTTACTATACACAACCGCTCAAAATATTTATTATTATTATTATTATTATTATTATTATTATTATTATTATTATTATTATTATTATTATTATTATTATTATTATTATTATTATTATTATTATTAATTATATTATTATTATTATTATTATTATTGTGTATTATTATTATTCCAACATAGATCTCACAACAACCAATAACGCGTGCGAATCACTTTGCCTGCGGTCACCAACTAAGAGCATTGGTTGGTAAATTACTCTCACCCGACACCTAAACCATTACGTAATCTTGTTACGGCTCAAGGGGTAGCCCAATCCAGAGGAAACTGTATTTGCTAATGCCATCACGGACAGCCAAATGAAATTGAGAATGACTTCATTAATCTTAATATCTTTTGACACATAAGAAGGGTAACGAGTTTATTACTTTGTTCCCGATATCTTTTGACACACAAGAGGGTAACAACGAGATTAATTACTTTTTGGTCCTTACTTAACAATCTGTTTTTGAATCTTAAAACAGTAGTTTAATTATTATTATTATATTATTATTATTATTATTATTATATTATTATTATTATTATTATTATTATATTATTATTATTATTATTATTATTATTATTATTATATTATTATTATATCACCTATATATGTATATGAAACATAACACCTAACATAACCATACACGCACACTTCCTCGAACACTTTCCAGAGGTAAAGAATATTTTTAGGCTTATTCCGTTTTAGACTCCCGTGCCCTTTCAGAAAATATCAACACGAAACATGAAAATGATTTTATGCTATAGCCACTTGCATAAAGTGATGTAATACTTATTATATTTATTAAACAAACTGGTAGTTTGGCAACGGCGGCATCATACAGAGGTGATTTGACAACTGTATAGATTTGGGTGCTGAGTTATATATAAATCAGTGAGCTACTTGATGGGGCATTCATAATAAAGAGCTCTTACGATCAACACTTTAAAACACATTCGTTAGATACACACAACCACACACAAACACACGCACATACACATACACACAAATGACAAAACACCGCACATAGACACACACACACACGCACTCACACACACACACACACCAGACAACACACATTTCTATATTATTCGTAGGTTGATAAAATAAATAGAGGTATAAAATAAGTTTGTCTTTTACATTTTATTATTCAGAATATTGTACATAGAAAACATTAAACATTGTACAAATAAACATAGATGGATATTTATAATATATTA
>JABUQX010122334.1:12500-28193 GCA_015478945.1 Trachelipus rathkii | reverse complement strand
AATAATAATAATTAATAATAATAATAATAATAATAATAATAATAATAATAATAATAATAATAATAATAATAATAATAATAATAATAATAATAATAATAATAATAATTATAATAATTATAATAATTATAATAATTATAATAATTATAATAATTATAATAATAATAATCATAGTAATAAATATAAAATTATAATAATAATAATAATTATAATAATAATAATAATAATATTATAATATAATAATAATAATAATAATAATAATAATAATAATAATAATAATAATAATAATAATAATAATAATAATAATAATAATAATAATAATAATAATAATAATAATAATAATAATAATAATAATAATAATAATAATAATAATAATAATAATAATAATAATAATAATAATAATACAATCATTATAATCACTAAAGATTATTAACACCAGTTGTTATTTATGTGACTGAAATAATTATGAATAAATTTGGATTCAAATAGAGTTGAAGATTATGAGAAACATTAAACTATCTGTTCTAGCTACCTAAATATATAGATTTACTAAAGACACTTTAACTATCACTTTAACTATTAGTAAAGTAAAACATGTTTATGCTACCAGACTAATTATAATAATAAATCATGGTGTGCCCTGAGATACACAAATGAAAAAGGTATGCGAGTAGTATGGTACCCACCTGCGTGATGCCACCCTTTTCGATATGAAGGACTAGAGATATTTGCTTTAAACTTGGAATATAATCTATATATGTGATAAACTGATCACATGCGAGTTTTGGTGACCGTAGGATGTATATAGAGGGGGGTCACCCCCGAGGGTGGACGCCGATATTTGGTTTACCCTCTTTTTGTGGGATCTGAGCGGGTACGATTAGGCCTAACAAGCGTTTGGGCGACCGACCACCTGGAGGTCAAACAGACCGAAGGTCTGTTTGACCGACAGACACAGACAGAGCGCGCGTGCGCATACACATACACATTATTATTATTATTATTATTATTATTATTATTATTATTATTATTATTATTATTATTATTATTATTATTATTATTATTACGTCGAAGAAATTGAGATCACGGAGTGATCTCAATTTCGAGCCGACTTCAGCTCAGCCCTCGGGTCCATCTCCGTACCGCATCGCACCGCACCGCACCGCACCGCACCGCACCGCACCGCACCGCACCGCACCGCACCGCCACCGCACCGCACCGCATTCCGTCCATGCCTTCTGAAGTTTTATTATTAATATTATATTATTATTTATTATTATTATTATTATATTGATTATGTATTATTAGTATTATTATTATTATTAGCAGTAGTAGTAGTAGTAGTTAGGACTTACGGTGAGTAGTAGTAGTAGTAGTGTAGTAGTAGTAGTAAAAATCGTGAAGAAGTCGATAGAGTTATTCGTTCGGAGGTTAAAATTTGGAGGGGGGTTAGATGGTGACATATCCTTGTTGTATACGAGGTTACATCCCACTGGGTCCCCCGAAGGGGGACCCCACCCCCACTTAAAAATCCAGTGTTGGTGATAGGATGAAAATCGGAAGTGAGATCTTCAAACGTTTGAGTTTGAGAAATACTCGATATGTGAATCTGAGAAGTTGGCTCCGGCCCGGTGCTGGAGCCACTGCGGAGCCGTGTTAATACATTCGTATAACAACAATGTTGGTTTCCTTATATGGGTTATCGAGGTCGTAGAGTTTGAATATGATGGGGGACCCCACAGGTGTCTAGGATCCCCCAGAAGGGAATCCCACCCTAAACATAAATTATTTTATGTAGAAAGCTGAACTTGATAATACAACCTTTTTAGGTTGTATCTTAGATGTATACGGGGTAAAATGACCGATTTTACCAAATTCGGGGACCAGCCCCCCCAAATCTGAAATATTGACCTAGAACGATGAAACTCGGTATATACCTTTCATATAAGGCACCCATATCGTATATGGGTTAAATAGCCGTACACATCCCAAAGGGGGGTCACCAGCCCCACAAAACTGAAATATTGGCGTAGAACAACGAAACTTGGTATACATCTTTCTTATGATGTATCCCCGATACAGAAAAAAAAAAGAAAAAAAGGAAAAAAAATTAAAAAAATTTTTTTTTAAAAATTTAAAAAAAAATTTTAAAAAATTTTAAAAAATTTTTTAAAAAAAAATTTTAAAAATTTAAATTTTTAAAAATTTAAAAAAAAAAATTTAAAAAAAAAAACAAAATTAAACATTTTTTATTCTTTTTAAGTTTATAACTTAAAAAATTTACGTTTTTTATATAAATCAAACACCCTCTAGAGCCTCCTGAGCCTCTGGAGCCTCTTGAGCCTCCTCCCCTCCCTCCTCACCCTTCCTCCACCTCACGCGCCCTCCCCATCTTATGATCTAGTGATCATGTCATATTCTGTATAAACTTAACACAAACTTTTATTTATTTTTTGTTTTATTACTGTTTTAAACAGTTTGTTTTTACTAAATTTTACGCTTTTCATATTTAAACTTAAGAAATTTGGGTTTTTACATACCCTAAACCGTAAATCAGTAAATCAAAACCACCCACTCTGTCCTCCTACCCATCCATGATATTAAACATTAGCATTAGTTAATATTTAAAAAATATCATAACCTTGTCTAATTATCCTACTGACCAACGAATAATTGCTAACGTAACAAAGATCCATACTTAACACCATTAAAGTAACTAACATTGAGTGCAGAAGGAACCTACTTACACTTTTTTTCTAACATAGCACTGATATTTTTTACCATAACATAGTAATATTTAACAAAATTTTATCATAACCTTGTCTAAATATCATTACTGATCATTGAATATATGCTAACGTACAAAGTTTTCACATCAATAAAGCACATAGGCATTCACCTGAAACTACGAACTATAACGTACTTCACAAACCTTAACACATCTTAAACCATGAATAAATCAGTTAACATTTAACAAGCCTTTCATACATAACAGCAGTAAAGTAACTAACATTGAGCGCAGAACGTAACCTACTTACACTTTTTCTAACATATCACTGATTTTTACATTAACATAGTAACATTTAACAAAAATTTATCACAATCTTGTGTAATTATCTTACTGATCAATGAATATATGCTAACGTTACAAAGTTTTCATATTAATAAAGCAAACATAGGATCATATGAACTACGAATATAATGTACACTCACAATCCTAACACATCTTATACACGAATAAGCAATCAACATTAACAAAGTTCAATACTTAACAACTGTGACATAACTAACATTTGCATGCAATACGTAACTTATTCACACTTTTCCAAACATATCTCTAACATATCATTATTATTTTTTGCACGAACAACATAGAAACATTTAACAAAAATTTATCCACCAATCTTGTTGTTAATTATCATACTGACCAACGAAAATACGCTAACGCAGCAAAGATTTCACATTCAATAAAGCTAACATATCATAACTTGATTAACAATATAATGTATAACCGAAACATCGAACACTTTTACCCTATGCCATGAATTAAATCACTAACTTTAGCAAGTTCATACTTAACAACAGTAGAAGTAACTACCGTTGGATACAAAAAGTTAACCCATTCACACTTTTTCAACATATCTCTAACAAACAATTACTCTCTTGCATATCGACACTGTAATATTTTGCATACCCTAACCTAATTATCATACTGATCAACGAATATATTTGCCAACGTAACAAAGTTTTTTGGTTAACAAAAGCTAACATATCATAGTCTGAACCAAGAATTAACATACACCGAAAAACCTAAATACTTAAACACGAATAAAAAACAGCTAACATTAACAAAGTTCAATACTTAACAACAGTGAAGTAACTAGCAAAACATATAGAACGTTGCCTTTCACATCTTTTTTTTCTTTTTGTTTTAAAAACTTTTATTTATTTTTAACTTTATTTCTTTAAAACTTTTTGTTTCAAAAAACTTTTAGCTATTTGTAAATTTATTTCTTTAAAACATTTTAGTTTTGTTTTTTTTTTAAAAAAACTTTTATTTTTAATTTTTTTTTTTTAAATTTTTTTTTTTTTAATTTTTTTTTTTTTTTTATTTTTATAACGTAAAAAAATTGTGTTTTTACATACCCTAAAAACGGTAAATCACTGAATCAGTAAATCAAACCACCCCTACCTCCCCCCTACCCGTCCCAACCCTGATCTATTGGGGTATTGATCTATTGATCTGTTGACTCCAGTCATATTTCGAGTATCATTTGGATAAACATAGCATAAAAATATGTTCTTTTTTATACTAACCCTCGAATATATGCTGACATAAAACAAAGTTTTCACCATCAATAAGCTAACATAAACATAACCCCCATTTTCTAAAACAATAATATTGTAACAGCATTTTTAACATACCCTTAAACATGAGCACAATTAACATAACAAAGTTCAATACTTAACAACCAGTAAAGTAACTAGCAAAACATATAGAAGAACGTTGCCTTTCACATCTTTTTCTTTTTGTGTTTTAAAACTTTCGTTTTATTTGTTAGGAATTTTTTTTTTTTAAAACTTTTTTTTTTAAAAAACTTTTAGCTTTTTTTAATTTTTTTTTTTAAAAATTTTTTTTTTTTTTTTTTTTTTTTTTTAAACTTTTTAATTTTTAACTTTATTTCTTTAAAACTTTTTTTTTTTACTAAAAATTTATTCTTTTTATTTTTATTTCGTAAAAAAATTTACAATTTTATTTACATAAAACTAAAACAGTAAACAGAAATAACAAAAGGTTTCACATCAATAAAAGCTGAACATAACATTAACTGATGCAGAAATAATGTTATTAAACATCAAACCTAACAAAATACCATACTTGGCAACAGGAAAGTAACTGACGTTGCTTACAGTCCGTACCATATTCACACTTTTTTTTCAAACAGATCTCTAACATATCACTATTATTTTACATTAACATAGTAACATTTAACAAAAATTTATCACAACATACTCGCCAACAAATATATTGCTGACGTACCAAAGTTTTTCACATCAATTAAAGCTAACATATCATTCCTGAAACTAGGAATATAACGCACAATGACAAAACCTAACATACCTTATGATCGAATAAATGACTAACATTAACAAAGTTTCATACTTAACAACACTAAAGTAACTACCAATGCATACAGAACGAACATGTACGAAGCTGATGTGGTTCCTGTTTCACTAGAGTTATCAAATACAAGTCGAGAAATTGTTCAAACTCCTCCCACTTTTCGAAATATTACGCAATACCTATGATTCTTGTTTGGTTCGTTTTCGAAACATTACGCAATACCTATGATTCTTGTTTGGTTTCGTACCTCTAACATATTAACGTTAATCTTACACTAACACAGTAACATTTAACTAAAATTTCTCACAACATTGGTTAATTATCATACAGACCAGCGAAAGTATGCTAACGTAACAAAGTTTCCACATTAATAAAGCTAACATAGCATCAACTGAACTAAGAAAATAATGCACAAAGACAAACCTAGCACATCTTAAGCAGGAATAAACTGTTAACATTAACAAAGTTCCATACTTAACACCAGTAAAGCAACTAACATGGTATGCAAAACGTAACTTATTCTTACTTTTTCAAGCATAACTCTAACATATTAACGTTAATCTTACACTAACACAGTAACATTTAACTAAAATTTCTCACAACATTGGTTAATTATCATACAGACAACGAATATATTGCTAACGTAACAAAGTTTCCACATCAATAAAGCTAACATAGCGTAACATGAACTAAGAAAATAATGCACAAAGACAAACCTATCACAACTTACACACAAATAAACTGTTAACATTAACAAAGTTCCACACTTAACACCAGTAAAGCAACTAACATGGTATGCAAAACGTAACCTAATCTTACTTTTTCAAGCATAACTCTAACATATTGACGTTATTCTTACACTGACACAGTAACATTTAACTAAAATTTCTCACAACAATGGTTAATTATACTGATCAACGAATATACTCTAACATAACAATGTCTTCACATTAATAAAGCTAACATGCCATTCAATTGAACTAGGAAAATAATGTTGCAACGACAAACCTAACACATCTTACGCCCTAATTAAACTGTTAACATTAACAAAGTTCCACAATTAACACCAGTAAAGTAACTAACTTACATACAAACGTAACCTGTTCATACTTTTTTCCAAGCATATCTCTACTTATTAACGTTAATCTTACATTGACACAGTAACATTATCAAAAAATGGTGTCATAACCACACCAACCATCATAATACCTAACGAGTAAATACGAATAAAGTAAAGTTTTTAGACTTATCTCTTTTTAGACTCCGCCTCCTTTCAGAAAATACCAACTCTAAACATGAAAAATGATTTTACGCTTTAACTATTTGCATAAGGTGATGCAATACTTATTATATTTGACCCCCTGGCAGGAATACAAGCAATGTAGCAGTCGCCATTCGGTTTACGAAGTAAATAAAATGACACATCGTTGGGGAATAACGACAACTCCTCATGAAGATTATCAACAACAAACGTAGAGGATGCAGGCAGATGTCATCGTATCAACACAGCGAAAAACTATCCTATGTGAAGAAAATGGTGTATAAACTCCCTTAAATGTAATGAGATTCTTTCTTTCACCCAATCAGAAGAAAGTAAAACAAGAAAATACGACGTACGAATGAACCATATCAGTTCAAAAAGGGTATATATTCTCGTCGCAACAACAACAACAACAACAACAACAATTAAACATAGTACAAAGATAAGTTCTGTGGATACTAACCAATGAATATATGCTAACGTACATTTTTTCACATTAATAAAGCTACCATAGCATCACCAGAGCTAAAAAATTAATGTACACGCCGAATCTAACACAACTTAAGCACGAATAAAACTGTTAACATAACAAAGTTCCACAACTTAACACCTGTAAAGTAACGACATTGCATACAAAACGTAACCTATTCATACTTTTACCAAACATATCTCAACATATTAACGTTAATTTTACAATGACACAGTAATATTTAGCAAGAATTTATCATAACCTTTGTTTAATTATCATACAGAGCAGTGAAAGTTCCTAACGTAACAAAGTTTCCACATTAATAAAAGCTAACATAACATAACTGAACTAAGAATATAATGTACAATGACCAAACCTAACATACCTTATGATGAATAAACCACTAACATTAACAAACTTTCACACTTAACAACAGTAAAGTACATAACACTTCGTCCAAAACGTACCTATTCAGACTTTTTCAAGCATATCTCTGACATATCAATGTTAATTTACATTAACATCGTAATATTTAACCAAAATTTAGCATAACCTGTCTAATCATCATACTGACAAAGAATATAATGCTGACGTAACAAATGTTTTACATCAACTTCGTAACATTTAACAAAATATTCATCATAACCTCGTCAATATCATAATCCCTAGCGAATAATCGCAAACATAACAAGTTTTACCCAAACATAACAAAAAAAATAACAAAATTTTATCCTACATAACATAAAAAATAAAGTTCTTTGAGTAAAATATCACAGTAAAACGTAATAATTTACTGATTTTAAAGCAGTAAATCAGTAAATCAGTAAATCAAACCACCCATCCCTGCAGTCCCCTATCCGTCCCACCCACCTGTGATCTATTGAGCTATTGATTCAAGTCATATTTCATGTATCATTTTGGACAAACATAACATAAAAATATGTTCTTTATATACTAACCTACGAATATATGCTTAACCATCAAAGTTTTAGCATCAATAAAAGCTAACAAATCATAACCGCGACTAGGAATATAAATGTACAAATGCAAAACCAAAATACCTCGCGTATGAATAATCAGCTAACATCCTGAAAATTCCCTACTTATCAAAGGTAAAGTAGCTAACAGGTCATACAATACTCGATATGTTCCCACTTTTCGAGCATATTAGCAACAGGTAAAGCCGTATTATCTAACAAAATCCCTTAACAAAGTGACCAATCTATCAAAGATGCCACCATCTTGAACTATGAATTGACACTATCTTCATCAAAGTGTCACTCGTTTCGAGTATAACATCATTTGAACTGTGAATAAACGTAGACATTAGCAAAAGTCTAGGGCAAACCTAACATTATTCAACAAAAACTTAACCTAGGTTCACGTTTCTAACACATCATCGTCAGTTAACACAGTAATATCTTACAAAAACTCATCATTTCTCTAACAAATCAGTGTTATTTCCACATTGTCATAGTAATATTTAACATAACGTACTTAACTTACGAATAAACAGTTTTCATTAACCAAGAGTATCTAAAACAACACATTACCTTCCGAGAGAAAACCCAGGGGGATGCGCCCCTTGAAAGGGTGTGAATCCTGCGAGGGGATCACCCCAAGGGTGTAAGCGGGCTTTGGGCCTCAGCCCGAAGGGCTGAGGCCTTACCCCTCCTTCGGAGGGGTAAAGCCCGCTTACACCCCTTCGGGTGATCCCCCCTCGCAGGATTCACACCCTTTCAAGGGGCGCATCCCCCTGGGTTTTCTCTCGGAAGGTAATGTGTTGCTTTAGATACTCTTGGTTAATGAAAACTGTTTATTCGTAAGTTAAGTACGTTATGTTAAATATTACTATGACAATGTGGAAATAACACTGATTTGTTAGAGAAATGATGAGTTTTTGTAAGATATTACTGTGTTAACTGACGATGATGTGTTAGAAACGTGAGCCTAGGTTAAGTTTTTGTTGAATAATGTTAGGTTTGCCCTAGACTTTTGCTAATGTCTACGTTTATTCACAGTTCAAATGATGTTATACTCAAAACGAGTGACACTTTGATGAAGATAGTGTCAATTCATAGTTCAAGATGGTGGCATCTTTGATAGATTGGTCACTTTGTTAAGGGATTTTGTTAGATAATACGGCTTTACCTGTTGCTAATATGCTCGAAAAGTGGGAACATATCGAGTATTGTATGACCTGTTAGCTACTTTACCTTGATCAGTAGGGAATTTTTCAGGATGTTAGCTGATTATTCATACGTGAGGTATGTTAGGTTTGCATTTGTACATTATATTCCTAGTCGCGGTTATGATTTGTTAGCTTTTTTGATGCTAAAACTTTGTTGGTTAAGCATATATTCGTAGGTTAGTATATAAAGAACATATTTTTATGTTATGTTTGTCCAAAATGATTCTTGAAATATGACTTGAATCAATAGTTCGATAGATCAATAGATCATGTGCGGACGATAGGGGACTGCAGGGTGGGTGGTTTGATTTTTACTGATTTACTGAATTTACTGCTTTAAAATCAGTAAATTATTACGTTTTACTGTGATATTTTACTCAAAGAACTTATTTTTATGTTATGTTAGGATAAAATTTTGTTATTTTTTGTTATGTTTGGTTAAAACTTTGTTATGTTTGCGATTATTCGCCGGGGATTATGATATTTAGACGAGGTTATGATGAATTTTTTGTTAAATGTTACGAAGTTGATGTAAAACATTTGTTACGTCAGCATTATATTCTTTGTCAGTATGATGATTAGACAGGTTTATGCTAAACTTTTGTTAAATATTACGATGTTAATGGTTAAAATTAACATTGATATGTCAGAGATATGCTTGAAAAAGTCTGATAGCGGGTACGTTTTGACGAAGTTGTATGTACTTACTGTTGTTAAGTTGCGGAAGTTTTTTAATGTTTAGTGGTTTTTCTGCATATGGTGTGGGTTTGTCATTGCTACATATATTCTTAGGTTCAGGTTATGTCTTATGTTAGCTTTTATTAATGTGGAAAACTTTTGTTACGTTAGCATACTTTCACTGCTCTGTTATGATAATTTAAACAAGGTTATGATTAAATTCTTGCTAAATATTTACTGTGTCAATGTATAAAATTAACGTTAATATTGTTGGAGATATGTTGGTGTGGTTAAAAGTTGAATAGGTTACGTTTGTATGCAATGTCAGTTACTTTACAGGTGTTAAGTGTGGAACTTTGTTAATGTTACAGTTTATCGCTGCTTAGTTGTGTTAGATTCGTCGTTGTACATTATTTTTTTTAGTTCATGTAATGCCTATTGTAGCTTTATTAATGTGAAAACAATGTTACGTTAGCATTATATTCATTGGTTAGTATCCAAAGAACTTATCTTGTGCTATGTTATTGTTGTTGTTGTTGTGTTGTTGTTGTTGTGTTGTTGTGTTGTTGTTGTTGTTGTTGTTGTGGTTGTTGTTGTGGAATATATACCCCTTTTGAAACTGATATGGTTCATTCGTGCGTCGTATTCTTGTTTACTTTCTTCTGATTGGGTGAAAGAAAGAATCTCATTTACATTTTAAGGGGATGTTATATACACTATTTTCTTCAGTAGGATAGTTTTTTCGCTGTGTTGTACTATACAGTCTCCCTTGCATCTCTACCTTGTGTTATATCTTCATGAGGAGTTTCTTATTCCCAACATGTGTCATTTATATTGTAATCGTAAACCGAATGGCGACTGCTACATTGCTTGTATTCCTCCAGGAGGGTTCAAATATTAATAAGTTATTGCATCACTGTTATGCCAAATAGTTAAACGTAAAATCATTTTTATTTTAGAGTTGGTTATTTTCTGATAAGGAGGTGGAGTCCAAAAAGAGATAAGGTCTAAAAAACTTTACTTTATTCGTATTTACTCGTTAGGTATTATGATGGTTAGGTGTGGTTATGACACATTTTTTGATAAATGTTACTGTGTCAATGTAAGATTAACGTTAATATGCTAGAGATATGCTTGGAAAAAGTATGAACAGGTTACGTTTTGTATGTAAAGTTAGTTACTTTACTGATATTAAGTGTGGAACTTTGTTATGTTAACAGTTTATTCGTGCCGGTGGGTGTGTTTGGTTGTCGTTGCACATTATTTTCCTTAGTTCATATGATGCTATGTTAGCTTTATTAATGTGAAGACATTGTTATGTTAGAGTATATTCGTTGATCAGTATAATTAACCAATGTTGTGAGAAATTTTAGTTAAATGTTACTGTGTCAGTGTAAGAATAACGTCAATATGTTAGAGTTATGCTTGAAAAAGTAAGATTAGGTTACGTTTTGCATACCATGTTAGTTGCTTTACTGGTTTTGAGTGTGGAACTTTGTTAATTGATTAACAGAACAAAAAAAACCCAAAAAAAAAAAAACTTTATTTGTGTTGGTAAGTTGTGATAGGTTTGTCTTTGTGCATATATTTTCTTAGTTCATGTTACGCTATTGTTAGCTTATTGATGTGGAAACTTTGTTACGTTTGCATACTTTCGTTGATCATTATGATAATTAACCAATGTTGTGATAAATTTTAGTTAAATGTTACTGTGTTAGTGTAAAATTAGCATTATATATGTTAGAGATATGCTTGAAAAAGTGTGAATAAGTTACGTTTCTGCCATACCAGTTAGTTGCTTTCTGGTGTTAAGTATGGAACTTTGTTAATGTTACAGTTATATTTCACTGCTAAGTGTGATAGGTTTGTTTTTGTGCATTATTTTCTTAGTTCAGTTGATGCTATGTTAGCTTTATTAATGTGAAAACTTTGTTACGTTAGCATACTTTCGCTGGTCTGTATGATAATTAACCAATGTTGTGATAAATTTTAGTTAAATGTTACTGTGTTAGTGTAAGATTAACGTTAATATGTTAGAGGTACGAAACCAAACAAGAATCATAGGTATTGCGTAATGTTTCGAAAACGAACCAAACAAGAATCATAGGTATTGCGTAATATTTCGAAAAAGTGGAGGAGTTTGAACAATTCTCGACTTGTATTTGATAACTCTAGTGAAACAGGAACCACATCAGCTTCGTACATGTTCGTTCTGTATGCATTGTTAGTTACTTTAGTGTTGTTAAGTATGAAACTTTGTTAATGTTAGTCATTTATTCGATCATAAGGTATGTTAGGTTTTGTCATTGTGGTTATATTCCTAGTTCAGGATATGATATGTTTAGCTTTATTGATGTTGAAAAACTTTGCGTACGTTAAGGCATAAATTTGTTGGCGAGTATGTTGTGATAAATTTTTGTTAAATGTTACTATGTTAATGTAAAATAATAGTGATATGTTAGAGATCTGTTTGAAAAAAAGTGTGAATATGGTACGGACTGTAAGCAACGTCAGTTACTTTCCTGTTGCCAAGTATGGTATTTTGTTAGGTTTGATGTCTATACATTATATTCTTGGCATCAGGTTATCTGATATTCGCACATATCTATGTGAAACTTTGTTATTTGACGGTTTAACGCTTTAGGGTATGAAAAAATGTAAATTTTTTTACGTTATAAACATAAAAAGAATAAAATTTTTAGTAAAAACAAAAAGTTTTAAAGAAATAAAGTTAAAAATTAAAAGTTTTTAAAAAAAAAAAAAAAAAAAAAAAAAAAAAAAAATTTTAAAAAAAAAAAAAAAAAAAAAAAAAAAATTTTTAAAAAAAAAAAAAATTTTAAAAAAAAAAAGTTAAAATAAATAAAAGTTTTTAAAACAAAAAGAAAAAAAGATGTGAAAGGCAACGTTCTATATGTTTTGCTAGTTACTTTACTGTTGTTAAGTATTGAACTTTGTTAATGTTAGTTGTTTATTCGTGTTTAAGGTATGTTAGGGTTGATGTTATACATTATATTCTTACATCAGGTTATGTTATGTTAGCTTTATTGATGTGAAAACTTTGTTATGTCAGCATATATTCGAGGTTAGTATAAAAAAGAACATATTTTTATGCTATGTTTATCCAAAATGATACTCGAAATATGACTTGAGTCAACAGATCAATAGATCAATACCCCAATAGATCAGGGTTGGGACGGGTAGGGGGAGGTAGGGGTGGTTTGATTTACTGATTCAGTGATTTACCGTTTTAGGGTATGTAAAAACACAATTTTTTTACGTTATAAACATAAAAAGAATAGAAAATTTTAAAAAAAAAAAGTTTAAAGAAATAAAACGTTAAAAATTAAAAATTTTTTTTTAAAAAAAAAAAGCTTTTTAAAAACAAAAAGTAGTTTTAAAGAAATAAAATTAAAAATAAATAAAAGTTTTTTAAAAACAAAAAGTTTTAAAGAAATGAAATTAAAAATAAATAAAAGTTTTTTAAAAACAAAAAGAAAAAAAAAGATGTGAAAGGCAACGTTCTATATTTTTGCTAGTTACTTCACTGTTGTTAAGTATTGAACTTATGTTAATGTTAGCTGATTTATTTCGTGTTTAAGTGTTAGGTTTTTTCGCGTTTGTATGTTATATTCTTGGTCAGACCTATGTATATGGTTAGCTTTGTTAAAAGCCAAAAAACTTGTTACGTTGCATATATCGTTGATCAGTATTATAATTAGACACGGTGATGCAAAATATTACAGTGTTAATATGAAAATAGTAATGATATGTTAGAGATATTTTGTTTAAAAACGTATGAATAGGTTACGTTTTTGTATGGTATGTTAGTAGTACTGTTACTGTTGTTAAGTATGGGAACTTTTGGCTAAAGTTAGTGATTTATTCAAGGCATGGGGTATGTTCGATTTGATGTATACATTTATATTGTTACATCATAGGTTATGATATGTAGCTTATTTGATTGTGAAATTCTTTGCTGCAGTTAGCGGATTGTTCAGTTGGTCAGTATGATAATTACACAAAATTGTGATAAATTTTTGTTAAATATGTTACTATGTTAAGGTAAAAATAAAAATGATATGTTAGAGATATGTTTTTGGAAAAGTGTGAATAAGTTACGTATTGTATGCAAATGTTAGTTATGTCACAGTTGTTAAGTATTGAACTTTGTTAATGTTGACTGTATTCGTGTATAAGATGTGTTAGGATTGTGAGTGTACATTATATTCGAGTTCATATGATTCTATGTTTGCTTTATTAATATGAAAACTTTAGTTACGTTAGCATATATTCATTTGATCAGTAAGCTACTACACAAGTTGTGATAATTTTATTAAATGTTACTATGGTTAATGTATAAAAACAATCAGTGATATGTTAGAAAAGTGTAAGTAGGTTACGTTCTTCCGGCTCATGTTAGTTACTCTACTGTTTTAAGTATGAAAGGCTTGTTAATGTTTAACTGTTATTCAGTTTAAGATGGGTTAGGTTTGTGAATGACGTTATATTCGTAGTTCAGGTGATGCTATGTTTGCTTTATTTGATGTGAAAACTTTGTTACGTTAGCATATATTCAATGATCAGTATGATATTTAGACAAGGTTATGCTAAAATTTTGTTGAATCTTCCATGTTCATTAAAAATAACAGCGATATGTTAGAAAAATTGTAAGTAGGTTCCGTTCTGCACTCAATGTTAGTTACTTATTGTTTGTTACAGTATGGAACTTTGTTACGTTAGCATATATTCATTGATCAGTATGATAATTAGACAAGGTTATGATAAAATTTTGTTAAATATTACTATGCTAATGTATAAATATCCAGGATTTGGGTAGGGATGGGGGGGGGGGCGGGTGGTTTGATTTACTGATTTACAGGTTTAGGGTATGTAAAACCCAAAATTTCTTAAGTTATATATATGCAAAGTGTAAAATTAGTAAAAAACAAACTGTTTAAAGCATTATAAAACAAAAATAAATAAAAGTTTTGTGTTATGTTATACAGAAATATGACATGAATCACTAGATCATAGATGGGGAGGGGGCTGAGGTTGGAGGAGGAGTGAGGGAGGGAGGGAGAGGCTCACGAGGCTCCAGAGGCTCCAGAGGCTTTAGAGGGTGTTTGATTTATATAAAAAAACGTAAATTTTTTAAGTTATAAACTTAAAAAGAATAAAAAAATGTTTAATTTTGTTTTTTTTTTAAATTTTTTTTTAAATTTTTTAAAAATTTTTAAATTTTAAATTTTTTTTAAAAAATTTTTTAAAATTTTTAAATTTTTTTTTTTAATTTTTAAAAAAATTTTTTTAATTTTTTTTTTTTTTTTTTTTTTTTTTTTTTTTTTTTTTTCTAGTTTAATTATTAGAAAGATTTATACAAGTTTTCGTTGTTTTACGCCAATATTTCAGTTTTGTGGGGCTGGTGAGTGGTGACCCCCCTTTTGGATGTGTACGGCTATTTAACCCATATACGATATGGGTGCCTTATATGAAAGGTATATACCGAGTTTCATCGTTCTAGGTCAATATTTCAGATTTGGGGGGCTGGTCCCCGAATTTGGTAAAATCGGTCATTTTACCCCGTATACATCTAAGATACAACCTAAAAAGGCTGTATATCAAGTTTCGTTGTTCTATGTCAATATTTCAGATTTTGGGGTGAGTACCCCGTCTGGGGCACCCACAGTCATTTTACACCCGGGGTCATCTAAGATACATGCCTCCGAAGGTTGTTATACCTAGTTCATCCATTCAGCCAATATTTCAGAATTTGGGGCGTGTCCCCGAATTTTGGTCAAAATCGGTCATTTTTACCCTGGATACATCTAAGATACATCCTCAGAAGGTTGTATACCGAGTTTCATCGTTGTTCTATGTCAATATTTCAGATTTTGGGGTGAGTACCCCATCTGGGGCACCCACAGTCATTTTACTCCCGGCTACACCTAAGATACATCCTCAGAAGGTTGTAT
>JABUQX010122334.1:0-7500 GCA_015478945.1 Trachelipus rathkii | reverse complement strand
ATAGAGATTGGAAAGCTTATGGAACTCTCTTCAAAACTTTCGCGCTCATTAAATTTATCAGTCCGATTTTCTTTTCTACTCAAAAAGCCTCCATTTATTATGTGCGGGTCTTTTATTTTAGTTTCAAAAGGGAATAGCAAGGCTATTTAATTCAAAACATCACATGGTATTCGAGTTTTTTAACTCACCGTTAAGTCAAACGGTTCCCCTCATTTCTCCCTATAAGTTTCACTTTTTCATTCTCCCTTTTCATATCAGACTAAACCTGGAGTTGGTCGTTTCTTAATTTAAAATTCTCGGGTAGATAGGAGTTTACGAATAATATATTATATTTAATTATAATATTATCAATGAGAGAGATATCACTAAAAAGATCACTAGGAGCTATAGAAGGGGAAAATTTTGAAAGAGTGTGAAATAACTGAATTTTTCTTACAAATAGCATTATTATACAAATTTATACATTTTTCATTCTGAGTATTTCTTAAAATATCGGATTCAAAATTAATATTGAAATAAATTTTTTAGGAAGGGCATTTCCAAAATATATACAGGTAATTTAGTAGTTGAAAATTCTACATTTTACATTTTATGTAGGTCAAAATCAATGATAATATTTTCACGGCAATATACATAGATTATTGTATTATTAGCAGCACTGATTTGTCCGATAATTAATACATTTTCGTCCCAACTATTGTGACCAAGTTAAACTCACTTCTGGAGTCAATTATGAAGACTCTTGATATTTTATCAACAATAGCATATAGTTTACAATTGCTTACCTAATTCTTAATTTAAAGCATTAATATTACATATAGAAGGAATTTCTCCTTGCAGAGGTTTTAGAATTAACATTTTCTGAGCAGGTAGAGGCTGGTGGCAATTATATCGTATTGGTCACATCAAAATTTTTATCAATAATTGGAGTGCTCAGAGCTTCGTTCGAAGAAGAATGATCTTTTAAATTTATATATTTTACATATTAAACCTATTTAAATACCACAATATATATATATATATATATATATATATATATATATATATATATATATATATATATATATATATATATAATTAATTATTAAAGACACATTACACATTATTACACATATTTATTACATATTATTACACACATATTACACACACACATTAACACACATATTATTATTTATTATTATTTATTATTACATACATACACACACACGCACATACAATGCATTAATATTACATACAACATACATATTATTACATACACACACATACAGCATATATTACATACATACATCCATACATACACATATTACATATATATATATATATATATATATATATATATATATATATATACAGCCACACACACACACAGCACATACATACACATACAAAAACATTACACACCAACACATACATACACATACATGCCATGCCAGCATACATGAGCATACATATGAGCATAAGCATATATTATTACATATATATGGCATATTTTGTAATTTGTGATAATAATTACGAGGTGTAATTTTCGAGGTTGTTTATTCAGTTTTGATAGATTTTTTGAGTCTCTTGATCGTTTGTCTCTCTCTCTCTCTCTTCTCCTCTCCTCTTCCTCTATATATATATAGCATATATATATATATATATATATATATATATGAGAGAAAGAGATATATATATATATATATATATATATATATAACATATATATATATATATACATATATATATATATATATATATATATATGCAGAAAGAGCATATAAGAGAGTATATATATATATATATATGAGTAGTATATATATATATATATATATGAGAGAGAGAAAGAGAAAGAGAGAAGGAGCTTGGTGAGTGAGAGTGAAAGACCCATGTAATTTAATGAATTTAGTTTAACGTAGCATCAGAAGGAGAAAGATGGCGACGTAATAATTCACAAAGAGTAGAATAAGGAGAGAGAGAGAGAGAGAGAGAGAGAGAGAGGAGAGAGAGAGAGAGAGATATATAGAGAGAGAGGAGAGAGAGAGAGAGAGATAGAGAGAGAGAGAGAGGAAAGAGAGTCAAATGTCTAGACTGAAAAAAATCTCATAAAACTTGACTAAATCTGACCCTGAAATTTAATAACCCTCTTTGGCTTGTTACAGCACAGAATATACCTCAACATGCCTATATATATATATATAGTATATATAGTATATATATATATAGAAGAGAAGTATATATATATATATATATATATATATATATAATAAGTATATATATATATATATGAGAGAAGAGAGGAGAGGAGAGAGCAGGAGCAGGAGCAGGAGTCGGAAAGAGAAGAGGAGAGAGAGAGGAGACGAAAGTATGCAGTCGTCACAAAAGTTTTCATATTAATAAAGTCAACATAACATTACCAGAACTAAGAATATAATGTACAAAGGCAAATCAGACACATCTTAAGCAAGAATAAACTGCTAACATTAACAAAGATCCACACTTAACACCTGTAAAGTAACTAACAAGACTTACAAAAAACATAATCCATTCATACTTTATCAACCATATCTCTGATTCAAGTCACATTTCGAGTGTCATTTTGGATAAACATAACATAAAATCAAGTTCTTTATACAAAGATCAAACAATATATGCTGACGTAACAAAGTTTTCACATTAATAAAGCTAACATGGCGTAACATGAACTATGAAAATAATGTACAAAGACAAACCTATCACACCTTAAACACGAATAAACTGTTAACATTAACAAAGTTCCACACTTAACATCAGTAAAGTAACTAACATAACAACCAAAAACGTAACTTATTCACACTTTGTCAAACATATCTCTAACATAACGATGTTAATTTACACTAACATGGTAATAATTAACTAAAATTTATCACAACAGTGGTTAATTATCATACTGATCAACGAATATACTCTAACATAATACATCAATAAAGCTAACATGATGTAACATGAACTAAGAAAATAATGTACAAAGACAAACCTATCACAACTTGCACACGAATAAACTGTTAGCATTAACAAAGTTCCACACTTAACACCAGTAAAGTAACTAACATGGTATGCAAAACGTAACCTAATCTTACTTTTTCAAGCATAACTCTAACATATTAACGTTAATCTTACACTAACACAGTAACATTTAAGCAAAAATGTATCATAACCTTGTCTAATTATCATACTGATCAACAAATATATGCTAACATAACAATGTTTTCACATTAATAAAGCTAACATAGCATCATATGAACTAGGAAGATAATGTCCAACGACAAATTTAGCACAACTTACGCACTAACAAACAGTTAACATTAACAAAGTTCCACACTTAACACCAGTAAAGTAACTAGCATTGCATACAAAACGTAACCTATTTTTACTTTTTTTTTTAAAACATATCTCTAACATATTAACGTTAATCTTACATTGACACACAGTAACATTATCAAAAATGTGTCATAACCATACCTAACCCTCAATACCTAACGAATAAAGACGAATAAAGTAAAGTTTTTAGGCTTATCTCTTTTTAGACTCCGCCTCCTTTCAGAAAATACCAACTCTAAACATGAAAATGATTTTATGCTATAACCATTTGCATAAAGTGATGCAATACTTATTATATTTGACCCTCTGGCAGGAATACAAGCAATGTAGCAGTCGCCATTCGGTTTACGATTTAATATAAATGACACTTCGTTGGGAATAACGAAACTCCTCGTGAAGATATCAACAACAAGCGTAGAGATGCGGGGAGATGTCATCGTATCAACACTGAGAAAAACTATCCTACTGAAGAAAATAGTGTATAAACATCCCTTAATTGTAATGAGATTCTTTCTTCAACCAATCAGAAGAAAGTAAACAAGAATACGACGTACGAATGAACCATATCAGTTCAAAAGGGTATATATTCTCGTTCGACAACAACAACAACAACAACAATAACATAGTACAAAGATAAGTTCTTTAGATACTAACCAACGAATATATGCTAACGTAACATTGTTTTCACATTAATAAAGGTAAATAGCATTACCAGAACTAAGAAAATAATGTACAACGATGAATCTAACCAAATCTCTTACACGAATAAACTGTTAACATTAACAAAGTTCCACACTTAACACCTGTAAAGTAACTGACATTGCATACAAAACGTAACCTATTCATACTTTTACCAAACATATCTCTAACATATTAACGTTAATTTTACATTGACACAGTAATATTTAACAAGAATTTATCATAACCTTGTTTAATTA
The DNA here is from genome assembly GCA_015478945.1 of Trachelipus rathkii. Classification (NCBI taxonomy): domain Eukaryota; kingdom Metazoa; phylum Arthropoda; class Malacostraca; order Isopoda; family Trachelipodidae; genus Trachelipus; species Trachelipus rathkii. The sequence continues at coordinate 3,223 of JABUQX010122334.1, read as the reverse complement.
TCATACAGAGCAGCGAAAGTATGCTAACGTAACAAAGTTTCCACATTAATAAAGCTAACATAAACATAACCTGAACTAAGAATATGATGTACAACGACAAACCTACACCCCTTACGTGCGAATAAACCACTAACATTAACAAAGTTCCAAACTTAACAGCAGTAAAGTACCTAATATCGTGCAAAACGTAACCTATTCACACTTTTTTCAAGCATATCTCTAACATATCAATGCTAATTTTACATTAACATCGTAATATTTAACAAAAGTTTAGCATAAACCTGTCTAATCATCATACTGACAAAGAATATAATGCTAACGTAACAAATGTTTTACATCAACTTCGTAATATTTAACAAAAAATTCATCATAACCTCGTCTAAATATCATAATCCCCAGCGAATAATTGCAAACATAACAAAGTTTTAACCAAACATAACAAAAAAAATAACAAAATCCTGACATAACATAAAAAATAAGTTCTTTGAATAAAATATCACAGCAAATTGTATTAGTTTACTGATTTTAAATGCAGTAAATCAGTAAATCAGTAAATCAAACCACCTATCCCAGCAGTCCCCTACCCATCCCATCCGCCTGTGATCTATTGAACTATTGATTCAAGTCATATTTCGAGTATCATTTTTGGATAAACATAACATAAAAAAATAAATGTTCAGTTTTACTGGACCAATATATGCTTAACCAACAAAGTTTCAGCATCAATAAAGCTAACATATCATAACAGGGCAGCGAAGAGTATGCTGTACAAATGCAAACCTAACATATTCGCGTATGAATAATCAGCTAACATCCTGAAAATTCCCACTTATCAAAGGTAAAGCAGCTAACAGGTCATACACGATATGTTCCCACTTTTCGCGCATATCAGCAACAGGTAAAGCCGTATTATCTAACAAAATCCCTTAACAAAGTGACCAATCTATCAAAGATACCAACATCTTGAACTATGAATTGACACTATCTTCATCAAAGTGTCACTCGTTTCGAGTATAACATCATTTGACCTATGAATAATCGTAGACATTAGCAAAATTCTAGTGCAAACCTAACATTACTCAACAAAAACTTAACCTAGACTCACGTTTCTAACACATCATCGTCAGTTAACACAGTAATATTTACAAAAAACTCATCATTTCTCTAACAAATCAGTGTTTTCACATTGTCATAGTAATATTTTAACATAACGTACCTAACTTAAGAATATTCAGCTTCACAAATCAAGAGTACTTAAAGCTTAAACACATTACTTCCAAGAGAAACCCCCAGGGGGATGCGCCCCTTGAAAGGGTGTGAATCCTGTGTGAATATATATATATATTTATATACACACACACACATCACACACACACACTCCACACACATTATTTTCCACATACATATTACATATTATACACACATATAAAGAGTGAGAGAGAGTGAGGAGAGCACACACCACACACACACATTCACACACACACACACACACACACACACACACACACACACACACAGGAGAGAGGAGATATATATATATATATATATATATATATATATATAGTATATATATGATATATATATATATATATGAGTGTGTGTGTGGTATGTGTGCCTGTGTTAGTATCTTTTCTTTCATCGAAGCATAACTTTAACCTTTAAATACTTCAACATTTGCCCCTCAGGGGAAATACCGGATTCGAAAAAAAGAAAGCTTAAAAGTGATATTTATATAGCGAATAACAACAAATGTTAAAAAAAAAATTATCAATAACCAAGTCAAAAAATAATCCCTTAACACAATTTGACACATCAATTTTACTTCCTTATGTTTTTCACATATATATATATATATATATGTTCAGCTATATATATATATATATATATATATATATATATATATATGCATAGGAGAGAGAGGAGATATATATGGTATATATGAGTATCAAAGTCCCTGTTTCTGTCTCAGCAGGAAACAAAGTAGGAAAATTCTGCTGGGATCGACTGGCGCTTTTTCGCACACTGAAGTTATATATATATATATATATATATATATATATATATATATATATATATATATATATATATATATATATATATATATATATATATATATATATATATATATATATATATATATATATATATATATATATATATAGTCAGCCTCTTGAAAGCAACGTGCATGTAACAAAAAAAAAACTATAACAGCTACAGGAAAATAAATAAAATTTTATTAATCAGGAGACATTTTTATCCATGAAATTAAAAAAATAATAACGCTTTTGAAAAATTTAAAATTGTTAAAAATGTTGGAAAATCTGTATGATAATGATCATTTTTTGAGAAGAACGAAGGAGCTCTAGCGCTCCGAGGGAACGTCAAAGTTGCCAAATGTCAATTTTTTTTAACTAAAAGATATCCCAAGGGTAAATCATAGTGTATTATTAATATTATTTATTAATTCACAATGGGTAAACCACAAAGATTGACAGAGTCTGGGTTTTTCGGCCTACCGGGGGACGACATCCCTCCGTCGGCTCGAACCTCCTATAAAGGAAATAAAAAGAAAATTAGCATTTTCTCCAGAGCATAATAAAGAAAACAATATTTGGTAACTCTTGCTCTCGTACTACTGCAGAAATGGAAGGTTAATGAGAGAATACGCTGCCAGACCTAAGATTATACTAATATTTAAGGTGTTATTAATAAATATTAGAATAAAATAATTTTTTTTAAGTTTCATCAATGAAATTGCTTGCTGAAATCAAAAATATTATTTATTTTCCTGTAGCTATTATATTTTTTAGTTACATGCATGATGCTTTCGGAATGTATATATATATATATATATATATATATATAGAATTTATATATATATATGCAGAAAAGGCATAGAGAGGAGCATATATATATATATATATATATATATATAATATATATATATATATATATGAACTGGAATTCTTTCAGTTCCAGGGAACTGGAATTTGCCGGAATTTCTTTAAAAAAAAATTCATGGAACTGGAATTTGTAATGAACTTCTTCCTTTAGCTATAAAGAATGTTAAAAGAAAATTATAACTTCAATATAAAAATCCATACAGGAGCAGCAGGAGCAGCAAGAGGAGATAGTGAGAAAGAGCAGGAGGAGTGAGAAAGAGAGAAAGAGTGAGAGAGAGGAGGAGAGAAAGGAAAGAATAATGGAATGGAATGAAACGGAG
>JABUQX010122333.1:5000-20062 GCA_015478945.1 Trachelipus rathkii | reverse complement strand
ACACTGCGACATTCTAGGTCCTCTTCCGCTCTGCCATGTTTCACAATCTAAATACATACTCATTTTCAAAGACCAACTCACAAGATATGTCGAATTAGTGCCACTTAAACAACACACTTCTAAAGACATTGCACAAGCGCTTCTTGAACGTGTAATTATGAGACATAGCACATCTGAAATATTAATATCTGACTTAGCCCCAGAATTCAGATCAGAATTCTTTAAACAACTTTGTTCGCAGTGGAGAATAAAAGCACTTAACATAGTTGTTAGGCACCCCCAGTCAAATGCCATCTGTGGGCGCTAAAAGTCGCTAACTTTCTCCGACATTTTGTCAACACAAATCAAAATGTCTCGAGTAAATTTCTACCTTTCGCCCAAATCTCTATAAACAGGACTTTGCATTCTTCTATTGGCACCACACCACATTTCCTTCTACACCACTATAACAAAAGACTACCTTGGCACCTACCTAATTACAAGTCACCTTTCAACACTTCCAACACCACCCCCACAAACATTAATGATTACATTGATGAATTAGCAGAAAGAGCAAACATGATCAGAGACATGGCTCGTCAACATTTATTAGATTCTACACACAAACAAATAAATACACAACATAAACAAGCTTTATTAAAACACATACATATTGGCAACTATGTTTACATACTAGCTACTAAGAAACCTCATCAATCTCTAAAGTAATTCCCAAAATGGGCAGGCCCCTTTCTAGTTAAACGCCTCATTCCTTTCAATAAATTCCTCCTACTTCAATGTATAAACACTTCTAAAGAATTCATAGTACATACAGACAATGTTAAAATCTCTCACAGCCTTCCTCCCACAGTACTTCCACAATCACCTCACCCGAACCAACCACACATTCAACCACAACCTCCTTCTTCACCTAACACCCTTTCACAACATCGTCCATCACAACAAGCCATTTTGCTTCATTCTCCCCACCTTCCTCCTTCTTCACCCCTAGTAGTAGGGCAGGCATATTGGTAAACCAAAGTGACCGCGACCTTTTTGACCTTTTTTTGGACCAAGTGACCTTTTTAATTTTACTCTTTTAGGTAACCTCAATTTTTACTCCTTAACTTTTGGTCCTTTACCTTTTTTTTGGGCCTAGACCTTTTTTTTTTGGGCTTCCACCTTTTTTAGTTTAGATTTAGCCTGGGTAGACCTTTTTGAGAACCCAAATTTTTCGACCAACCCTTGGTCTTCCTCCATTGGTCATTTTTGGCCCACGGTATTTTTCTTTTGAGAACCTGGATTTTTTGAGAACCCGGGATTTGAGATGATTTGAGAACCCCACTGAGAACCCCATTCTTTGAGAACCCTACTTTTGAGATCCCTGAAATTAGACTTTTTGAGAACCCTATTTTTTGAGAACCTAATTTTTATGGCAACCCTATTTTTTGGCAACCCTTCGCAGTGTTGCGCCAAAACGTTGCGTCAGCAAACTGCTGTACGTACCCCAAATCTATTCTTTTGGCAACCCTACTTATAACACCATTAAGGCCCAGGCTTAATAACTCCTATTTTTAACTCCTTCGAAAGGCAGTGGTTGCCAACGGTTATGCGCAACCGTTGCATGTTCCCATTTGCTGACTGACTGATGTCACTGCAACACAGGTTTTTTGATTCACTTCCAGCCTACCAGCCGAAACGAACGCCAGCCAGACCGCTGAGACCGGCATTGCCCATGGGTTTGGCATCCACACGCCACTCTAGACACTCGTGGCCCACCTCGCCATTACAGCTTACTCCTAACTTCTTACTGCAGAGCGTATGGGACCTGGCTCCTACCCCGAACACTGCATGACGCATTGCACACACACACACCACTCCCCGCCCAGCAGCATCACGCAGCAGCACTACAGCATCACTCTTCACTATGACACTTCACCTGCCCATAAGATCACCATTTACTAGGTACGCCGGGCGCCTTTTCGTCGTTCATGGGTCGGTTCACGGTGGAGCTGTATGTCCTTCCTTTACGCAATCTCTTTTTGATGTTCCAGCTTGATGATATTGCTCTTGATTCCAAATATATCATGTCACCTCTGACCACGCGTCTTGATTGGTTTTTAAGAGCCTCATCACGTGGCAGTACTAGCATGCCTCTAATAGTGTTTTCATGAGTAGCTAGATGAGCAGCTAGATGACGCGCTGCAGTGAGCGCCAGTGAGCGCCACGAGCACGAAAGTGCCGTGCGAGTGCCACGAGCGCCGGGCGGGAGTCGCGCCAGTGCTCGGGCTGCGCCAACCGGCGTCACTTCGCCTAGTCTTTCCCGAGCCTGAATAACAGCTCCCAATAGGTGCTCTGCTTCAGGCATGGGTGCGAGCTGACCGGGCAGGCTGAGCACCTGCCAGAGCCCACCATGAGCTGGGCGCCACTTGCGCGCCTCTGCGCCGGGCTGGCATCACCCTTACACTAGCCTCATACACATCCCTTACACCACAATGACCCAGGTACACTATAAGCACTTACACTCTCCATAGACACTTACGCCAAAACCATACTCACTCACACCACACACAGGTACACTTATACCCCACACTCACACACTGATATTTTGATGCCTCAACTTTGGATGCCTCAACTTTGATGCCCCAGCATAAATGCCTCTGCATTGATGCCTCAACTTTTTCATCTTTGATGACTCATCAAAGATGAATCATCAATATAGACGTGTATCAAAGATGACTTCATCAAAGATAAGCTCATCTTTGATGGCTCATCTCAACCCTCCATTAAAGAACAGAGTTAAATATTAGTTCTCTCCTAGTTCATAATTGAAACACCAGGGCTCACCATGATCCCACCGCGCGAAGGCCCACGACCCCGCACCCGCAGGTGCGTCCCGACGCCGCGTTTTCCCGCCGCGTGCGCCCGCAGGCGCAATATTTCCGCATACCCGCCCGCCGCGCGCCCGCAGGCGCAAAATTCCTGCGTGAATGAAAAATATATTAGATATACTATAAGTCATTCACATTTTTATTTCATACTTAAACCTTTTTATTAAAAACATTCATAAACCTACAAAACTGTAACTCATTACATACCTGTTATTTAACACATATATTTAATAATTAACATTATTTTTACTTAATAATTTTTAAATACTTTCTAATTTATAAATTTTTAAAAATTGTATAAGAAGAAAAATCCAGAGTGTTTAAGTTATATAATCATTTTATTTTACTAATTACACTGAAATTTTATTAAAAACATATACTCTTACATACTCTTAAAGCAGTAAAGCTGGTGCAAAACACAGTGTTATTGTACCTCATCACCTAGGGTCATGAAGTATGCCTTTGTTTTATCAAGTTTTCATCGTTTTTAACTTTTTGCTTCATCAAGCTTTAACTCGTTTTACTGCTTTAACTCTCTCCGCTTTACTGCTTTAACTTTCTGCTTTATCGTTTTTAACTTTCTCTTGTTTTTACTGTGTTTCGAACTCCATGTTTTACTGCTTTTAACTTCGTTTTTCAGTTTCAGCTTTAACTTTCTGCTTTTTACTGTTTTTAACTTTCTGCTTTACTGTTTAACTCACATACATTACATACCTAAAAGCAGTAAAACCAGTAAAACAAAAGAGGTGTTATTACCTAACACCTATGGGGATTAGCAAGGCGTGGTTTGTTTTACTGCTTTACTGTTTCAACTCTTTACTGGTTTAACTCTCTGCTTTACTGCTTTAACTTTCTGCTTTAGTTTCTGCTTTAACTTTCTGTTTTACTGTTTTAACCTCATATATTTGCCAACATTACGAAAGATACCTCTTTTTATTTTTATTCCCTTTATTTTTATTCCTTTATCCTCTCATCTTCATCTTTCATCATCTGACCCCTATCATCATCTTCATCTTCTGTCTTCAATCTCTCATCTCTTATCCCTATCATCTTGAACCCTATTAACCATCTCTATCTCTGTCTAATTCCTTACCTCATTCCTCATCCCTCTCATCATTCTTCACCTCATCATCTTCATCTCTGTCTAACACCTCTCTATCTCATCCCTATCCTCTTATCTTCTTACCCTTTACTCATCTCTACCTCTTGACACATTGGCATCTCTCACGATCGTGCCACAAACTGTCAAATTTCCCATGCCAGATTTACTTTCTGTTTCTTTATTATTATTTCTCGTTACTTTTATTATTTTTATTATTATACTTGGCTGTTAATAACTCATGCCTATTGTTATTATTATTTGTAATATTATGGTGTTATCATCACACATCATAACACACACACTTTAATAATTTATACACACACTCTCATTCATGATACTTATAATACTCACCTATGCCACTTATGATTTACCATTATGCAGATTATTTAAGATTTTATATACTTTATAATATCAACACTAGATTACTATACAGATTTATTACACTCACACCGATTTACTTACACTCACACAGATTTACTTACAATACCATATACAGATTTATTTCTTACACACATTTACTTGCTACCTGCACATGATTCACACTTGCACTCATACACAGATAGCCTCTACTTTATACACAATATACAAGATTTAGCTATTGAACACAGATTTACTTGGCTATCATCACTGCCATGTACACACACTCACTCTACACACCCACACACGGACATTCACTCCTTACACATATAACGTATAATTTATAAAACATTTTATGTTTTAATTAAACACGTACATTTATATTACCCATTCAAATATAACTAAAATTATTTCAAAGTTTCTTAAAACTTCTATAATAAATCAATCATTATCTTTGAACAAAGAATTTATTATTAACTGTTAATACTTTTTGTTTATAAATTTTATAACTATCAAGTTTTAAAATAATTTTTACTAAAATTTTATGAAATTTTATTAAAAACATATATTTGATGTACCTAAAGCAATAAATCAGAAAATCAGCAAAGTCAGCCCCTAAAGCACCCCTACACACAAAGCTATACCACGTTTTGTTCTTTTGACTTACTGCTTTACATCATCTTTAGCTATTGTAATATATAAAAATAATAAAGCTGTTCTTTCTCTATGCTAACATAACATGTATTTATTAAAATCATTCTAAGTTTTTATTTAAAATAATAATTATTCACTTACATTTATATTATATTCGCTCGATGTTAACTAAAATATTTCAAAGTTTTTTTTAAATAATTTGATTTTCTTTTATTATTATCTATGTACATTGACAACCAACACGAGAAAACACAACAACCCGGACTCCTTACAGATGCATGAAACTGACCTCTTCTGTAAAATGGTTGAAATAACTACTTTAGCCCTAAATTTAGGATCCCCATGGGGCGATTTAGGACCCAATACCAGGTCAAAATATATTTCAAACTGACCTTTTTTCTGTAAAATGTGGTGCAATAACTACGTTAGATTTAGGGCCTAATTTAGATAAACCTTTTGTATCACAGGCGGATTTTAAGCCTAATACTAGGTCAAAAGGTAATTCCAGTGTAAGAATTGAGATTCAATGTTATTATTTTATAAATATATTTCAACTGAAACATGTTGGACTGGTAAGATCCTCTTGACTTCCCAGGTAAGAAGGAATGCTTGGGCCTTTCTGGAGTGTGGACGGAGTAACTTCATTCTATATGACCCATGTGATTGGTTTGAGAATTACTTATCGCTTTTGTTTTAAGGTATGAAAACATGTTTCATATCCTGAGCCCTACCTCTGATTGGGTGAAAATTATATTTGTTTTATTATTTTTTAGACCCAAACTCATTTTAAAATCATACTCGTTTTGGCTATGGTGCACAAGCTCTCTGGTTTGTAATAAAAGTGTTTCATTTCAGCTCATGTGCTATCATTATCTCACCCTTAACATAAGCACCTCAACTAAGACATTATCCAGTGGGAAATCAAGATCCCAGGGAGTAGGGTTTTATATGAAAGAAAACCCGATGGATTTGAATTTCTTTTCTTGGGCAAAGTACCCAATCACCCTGTTATAATACCAAGCGTATTTTCATGAGTCCAGATGAATTACCTTGTATATGTAATCACACTGAAGAGGTGGCTTACAGAATACTTTAAACCAAGTTCAGCTTTAAATTGGACCGAAACAGTTATTAGCCTGTGCGAAGAAACCAGCGATAAGCAAATTACTCTAGCATTTTATAAACATCAAAACATAATCAGTTTGGAAGTTAGATTATGGGAGAGAAATAATGAAACATCAGTATTTGAACCTACATCATTTGGATTCTACATTTCAGGCCTAGCGCAGATGAAATATATGCTAGAGGTACGTAGGCGAATGTTAATGCAGATGAAGAAGACATATGTGTTATCTAATTACGTAACCGTAATTCATTACATGTTATACCAAGAATACTACGCATTTAAGAAAACCCTGATCGATGACCCTACGCACATCATCGATCGCTTCCTAAGTTCTATAGACGTACAGAAATTCATTTATCTACTTAGAAAACAATGGCAGGAAAGTATTTATGCAGGTGAACCAGAATGTAAATATACTATGATATCTGAACGGGAACTTTTTACGTATGTGTTAACTGAAGGTATTACTGAGACACGAAACTATATCATCGATAATGATATAAATGATTGGCATATTTGCAAAGATTTAAAGAATTTTAATATAAAATAGGCGAAAACATCATGTGGAAGTGTAATATATATGTGGAAGTGTAATATATAATAATATTCCTGTATTATATTTAATGTTAACCTTATATATAAACCATTGTAAATATATTTAACACGTTTGTATATATTTAATGTTATCTATATATATATATATATATATATATATATGTTGCGATATATATAAATATATAGCATTTATTATATATATATATATATATATATATATATATATATATATATATATATATATATATATATATATATATATATATATATATATATATATATAAATCATTGTAAGTTAATGATTATTAAATTTCTAATTATATAGTAAAGTTTTTATTATCCTTATTTTTACTTTCTTAAATAAATATTTACATGTATGTTAAGAGTTTAAATAAACGAAACTTGGGTCAGGATATGAAAAAACATGTTTTTCATACCTTAAAACCAAAAGCGATAAAATAACTCTCGACCAATCACATACGAGGCCATATAGAGATAAGGATTACCTCCGTCCACTCACAAGAAAGATAAACATTTCCTTCTTACCTACCTAAAGGATCTTACCGATCCAGCATGTTTCAGTTTGAAATATATTTATAAAATACAAACATTGATTCTGTCTATACTGGAATTACCCTTTGACCTGGTATTAGGCTTAACCGCCTGTGATACAAAAAGTTGTTTTATCCTTCTAAATTTAGGGCCTAAATTTGTTTCAATGTGTTATTGCACCACATTTTACAGAAAAAGGTCTGTTTGAAATATATTTTGACCTGGTGCTAGGTCTAAATCGCCCTCCGGGGTACAAAACGGATTATCCTAAATTTAGGGTATTAAGTAGTTATTTCAAACCCATTTACAGAGAGAGAGGGTCAGTTTCTGTATCTGTAACAGCGCTGCGGTTGTTGTGTCAAAGTTGACTGTCAAATGCACATAGATAATAATAAAGAAAATCCAAATTATTTAAAAACTTTGAAATATTTTAGTTAACACGAGCGAATAATATAAATAAATGTGAACAATTGTTATTTTTAAATAAAAACTTAGAAATATTTTAATAAAAATACATGTTATGTTAGCAAAGAAGAACTTATTTTGTTATTTTTATAATTAGTCATAACGCCATTAAAGATGATAAAGCAGTAAGTCAAAAGAACAAACGTGGCATAGCTTGGTGTAGAGGGGTGCTGTGGGCTGACTTTTTACTGATTTTCTGATCATATTGCTTTACTAAGTAATGTAAATATATAAGCTTTAATAAAATTTCAGTAAAATTTATTTAAAAGTTATTTTGAAACTTGATAGTTAAAAACTTATAAACAAAAAGTATTAACAGTTAATAATGAATTCTTTGTTCAAGATAATGATTGATTTAATATAGAAGTTTTAAGAAACTTTGAAATAATTATAGTTAATTTTAATGAGTAATATAAATGTATGTGTCGTCTTTAATTAAAACATAAAATGTTTTTAATAAATTATACGTTATATGTGTAAGTGAATGTCCGTGTGTGGGGTGTGTAAGTGAGTGTGTGTGTGTGTAAGTAAATCTGTGTGTGTTTGTGTGTGTATATAAATCTGTGTGAGTGTAAGCAATCTGTGTGGGAGTGTAAGTAAACCGTGTGTGTAAGTAAATCTGTGTGTGTGGAAATGTGTGTGAGTAAGTAAATCGGTGAGTGGCAAATATGTAAATCTGTGTGTGTGTATAAGTGTAAATAAAGTCTATGGGTAAATGTAAGTGGCATAGTGAATGTGTGTATAAGTGTCATAAAGTGAATGTGTGCGTGTGTGTGTGTGTGGTATGTGTGTGTGTGTGTGTGTGTGCTCTTAAATAATACGATAGGCATGAAGTAAATAACACCAAGTATAATAATAAAAATAATAAAAATAAAATAATAATAAAAAGTAAAATAAGAACAATAGGCATGAAGTAAATAACAATACTAAGTATAATAATAAAAATAATAAAAATAAAATAATAATAAAAGTAAAATAATAAAAATAAAATAAAAAGAATAAAAAGAATAAAAATAAAAAGTACTAAAACAAAATAAAAATAAAATAAAAAAGAATAAAAGAATAAAAAAAAAGTATTAAAACAAAATAAAATAATTATAAATAATAAAGTAAATAAAATAAAAAGTATTAAACAAATAAAAATAAAAAGAAAGAATGATGCAATAAAATGAATAAAAAGAAGTAATTTACACAATCAAAAAAAGATTTAACTTAAAAATTTAACTCATGTGAATTAATATATGAGTTAAACAGTAAAACAGTAAATCCAGTAAAGCAGAAAGTTAAAGCAGTAAAGCAGAGAGTTAAAGCAGTAAAGCAGAGAGTTAAAGCAGTAAAGCAGTAAAACAAACGCATACTAATCCCCATAGGTGTTAGGTAATGTAACATCCTTATGACGGAAGCTGTTACTGCAGTATTGACGGTCTACGATGGGTTAACAGTGCCAGCACTTTAAAGGTGTGTGCAAGAAAGTTAAAGAAGCAGAATGCTAAAGCAGTAAAACATGAGTTAAAGCAGTAAAGCAGAAAGTTAAAGCAGTAAAGCAGAAAGTTAAAGCAGTAAAGCAGAAAGTTAAAGCAGTAAAACATGAGTTAAAGCAGTAAAGCAGAAAGTTAAAGCAGTAAAGCAGTAAAACAAACGCATACTAATCCCCTAGGTGATAGGTAATAACACCTCTATTGTTTTACTGCTTTACTGCTTTAAGGTATATGTTTTTATATATTTTTAATAAAAATTTCGTACAATTGTGGCAATATATAATGATAATATACCATGCACTCTGATCTTTTTCATCATACAGAAAATTAAAAAGTGCTAAATTAAAAGTATTAAGTAAAAGTATTAAGTAAAAAATGTTATTAAATATATGTGTTAAATAACAGGTATGTAATGAGTTACAGTTTTAGGAACAAGGTTACCTTTTAATGTCTAAAATGTTTAAGTATGAAATAAAAAACGAATGACTTATAGTATATATATATATATATTTTTCAAGATTCACGTGGAATTTTGCGCGCCTGCGGATAATGCGGCGGGCGCAGGGTATGCGGAAATATTGCCTGCGGCGCACGCGGCGGGCGAGTACGCGGAAATATTGTGCCTGCGGGCGCACGCGGCGGAGGTAACGGCGGACGCACCGCGCGTGGTCGTGGGCCTTCGCGCGGTGGGATCATGGTGAGCCCTGGTGTTTCAATTATGAACTAGGGGAAGACATTAATATTAACTCTGTTCTTTAATGTAGGGTAGAGATGAGCCATCAAAGATGAGTCATCTTTTGATGAAGTCATCTTTGATACCATCTATGTTGATGATTCATCTTTGATGAGTCATCAAAGATGAACCTTCAAAGCTGAGGCATCAATGCTGAGGCATTTATGCTGGGGCATCAAAGTTGAGGCATCAAAGCTGGAGGCATCGTAAAAATGATATACTGAGTGTGTGAGTGTGGGAAGTGTGGCGTACCTGTGTGTGGGTGTGAGTGTAAGCAGGCGGCTTCATATCAAGTGCTCCAGTGGAGAGGTGTTTTTATATGTACCGGTGTGAGTGTAAGCGTGTATAAGGAGCTTAGTAAGTGTCTAAGAATGGTACTTATATGGTAGAAAAAGACCAACTTCATAGTAGGAAGCATTCTAGCAGATTGTAATATACACCAATCGAATCCTCATCCCTTATACTAGGGGTAGACACCCCTATTAGGCTATTCTAGGCAAAGGAGGCTAGAAAAGGCTTGAAAGAAGTGGCACTCAGGGGTAGCCTCAGTGTGGCACTCACTTGGCACCATGTGGCACTCACTTGGCACTCATTGGCACCTCACTTGGCACTCATTGGCACCCCTTTCATTGGCACTCTTCACTTGGCACTCACCACAACCACCCCATACTTCCATCTGCTGGGCCACCATGAACACTCACAGAACATCACTCAGATACTTCTATGGTATATTGGGAACCATCAAAGCCACCAAGTGTTAGTGTGGGTCAAAATTGACCCATGGTATATGGCGGGGTCAAGGCTGAAATATCATCGTCGCTACACATCAAAAGTGGTTAAGTCCCTAAAGGAAGGACAATCACCGGTGGGCGTACTGACCCATGGACGACCGTGATTGGCAGCGTGTGTTTGTACGTAGAGGCGCAAATGTAAGGCTCAGTGGCAAATGCGGTCACAAGTGAATGTGTATAAGTGTCATAGTGAAAGTGTGTATAAGGTAAAGTGTGTGTGTGTGTGTGTATGCAATGCGCAATGTGGGTGTTCAAGGTAGGGTCCATACATGCGCATGGTTAAACGAAATATGTGACGGTGGGCCACGAGTGGCCAGAAAATTTGCGGTCAGCCATCTTATGGAATATAAAGGGTTAATGCCGAAATATCTGCGGCTTCAAACAATGCTAAGACATCAAACGGCCGAAGCCCCAATGAAGATCAAAAATTGCCGTGGGCAAAATGACCCATGGTCGAAAAAAATTAGGTACGTAAAATAGGGTATTACGCTAACGTTACGCAAATCATGAGTAACCTTCAGCGGCTGCCAAAAATTATTAGGCTGCCGAAAAATTAGGGTTGCCAAAATTAGGGCTTGCCGAAAAATTAGTGTGGGTATGGTACAACAAAGTTACGCACTAATCAGTTATAGGTCCCTCTCTCTGAAGGGTTTGCCAAAAATTAGGTTTGCTTATTTAAAAATTAGGGTTCTCGTAAAATTAGGCTCAAAAATTAGGGTTCTCAAAAATTAGGGTTCTCAAAAATTAGGTTCTCAAAAATTAGGGTTCTCAAAAATGTGGGTTCTCAAAAACTGGTTCTCAAAATCCGGGTTGCCAAAAAATACCGTGGCCAAAAATGACCCATGGAAGATCAAAGGGTTGGTCGAAAAATTTAAGTTCTCAAAAAGGCCTAGCTCCAAGGCCTAGGGCCCAAGTGTCTAGGCCCAAAGAGTCTAGGCCCAAAAAGGTAAAGGACCAAAAAGGTCAAGGTCAAAATTCAGGTTGCCCAAAAAGGTAAAGGTCAAAAGAACGTGGTCAAGTCAAAAGGTCGTGGTCACTTGCATTTAAATAATATGCCTTCTGCCCTACTACTACACCCCCTCCCCACTTTACCCCCGAACTAACTCCCAACCAACAACCTCCCAGTACTCCACTAACTCATCCCCACTCTTCATCCATAATCACCTCTTTACCTCTATACACACATTCCACATTTCAAGACACTAATTAGTCGAGCTCTATTTTCTCCATCTCCAATACAACCAACATCTCACTTCCATCTACCTAACCCTTCTCCTAACTTAGACATATTCCCCTCTCCACCACGTCTTTTATCTCCACCTCCAAAGGAAACAATAACACCCCAACCCATTCCCAACCCTCCAAATATATTCCCGCAAACCACTCATCCATCTCCTCTAGATATATCCCCTCCTGCACCCCCCGATTTATAGACACCTTGATCCAAGCTACAAACCATCTATCTCTCATAAACACCCTCCACAACCCCTTTCAATGAAATTACGCAGTTATATGAAACAACTTCAGCCCCAACACCCAACACAATCACCCACAAGTAACTTTTATTTCTCCTCCCCCTACAGCTCCCCCCTCCTCTGAAACAATCACACGAAGAAACCAAACACGGCTCTTTCCTCCTAAACAGCTCTCCCTCCTTTCTCTCTCTCTCCAAACCTTCTGCTCCACCCCCACCTCTATCCTCTGACTCTCCACCCCCTCTACCGCCAAAAACACATTCCTCTTCCACTTCCCATCAAACAAATTTCCTCAGCGCGGGGAACATTTCATATCAATATGAAAAACAAAACACAAATAAGCATTATTTTAACAGCTATAAGACTTATTTATGTTTGCATATTGGCCATCTTAAATTTAAGAATACCCCAAGAAATCATCCTACTCTGTTTTTCTTTCTCATTACAGAAACATTAAAATTATCAGATTCAAACTCTGTTTCTTTTTTATATGGACTACAATCACGGAAGCACAAGTAAATAAAGGAAAAATCAAAACTATTCCCTGTGTTTATCGCTCAAAATATGGGAAGAACAGCATTTATACAAGAATTTGTAGATATAAGACCGAACATGCAGTGCCCAACATCGTTTTAACGGAAAGTTCAAGGGTTATATTACCATAGAGAATTATTAAAATCCCATATACATTATTTACAAGCAAGATATATAGCCAGGTTTCATAACATCCAAATAAATTCCACTCCACATACCCCTGCACAATTAAAAAGAAAGAAAATGAAAAAAAATGAAAAAGAGCACTTAAAAGATAAAACGGCTAAACTAGAAGAATTACTTGCAAATCCTTGGATATTATGACACACAACCCACTTAAACATTATAAATAAACGAGGCCTGTTCAATCTGGGCTGTAAAATTTTAAAAACACTTTTCGGCACCTCCACTTCCAAAGATCTGGAAACCACCTCAGGGTTTAATTCAGAAACAGTCATTATTATGTTAAACACACAGATACATGAAAACACAAAGACCTTATCTCAACCTAAAATAAATCGAGGAACACTAAACACCCTATACAACTATTCCATTTCTTCCATAGATTTTAAATTAGAAATTTCAAAATTAAATTTTTACTTAAACACGTAAATATCATCATTGAGGATATCAATAAGTTAATAAACATTAAACAACACGCTTTAATCACTTCAAAACAATACATCACATCTCTAAATTTATATTCATAACAATTTCTCATCTCCCTTTTAAAGGATATCAAACCTAAAACAAATTCATATCCAATATTTCACCTCATTCGAAAAAACTTTTATCAATTCCTCCTACACTTGGACTATCACTCACTTAAGTCACCCATACCAAGCGTCCACTCTTTGTCCATTCATTATTGACTCGTATTTTGACACTTCTTCCTTAACTTGGAAGAATTAACATACACTAATTGCAAAACTATTACACCTTCTTTAAGTCTTCTTTCTTCTTTAAATCTCTGCATACCTACCGACCTCATGCACACCACAAGAAATCCAAATTCCATTATATCCTTATTATTAAGCAAAGAATCTTCCAACAATTGTATATACACCCCTTTTCTAAACAATTCTTTTTACACGGTATCTCTCAACAACCTGACATATATATCCATGCCACAAAAGACCACGGCCTCCATAAGCTGCCCCTACGCCAAACCGCAAGTCCTACACTATTACCTTTTTTCTATTCCACACGGTTGTAAATTTATTTACACCCCTCTTGCATAAAAATTCATTCCAATTGGCTATCTACTAACTACACTGAATTTCCAAAATTTACCAATTTTACTCTTGAACATCAATCCTATCCCCCTAGTATATAACTACATCCAATAAATGTTTATTGGGACAAACGATTAGATACATTGAATAAAACTTTCCAAACTCATCTTTCTTGGCACCCGAAACACTTAACCATTTCGGGAGTATCCTTGTTTATCACTGTCTCCATTCTCGGTATTTTCATTTACATATTAAAGATAAAATTTCCCACTCCAACCCAAACTCCAAACATGGATTTAAACATCCCACAATTTCGTTTCATACCCACTACTACTTTAAGCAGCATCCATTTCCTTCTCTTAATCCAAACGCAAGTCCTGCAAATCCTACATAAAGGTTTAATAGCATTTACTACATTCCATTTATTGTAGTCATTAGTCATCACAAAATTTCATTTTATGTGATACAGATAAAAATGATTATCCGTTTTTAAAGTTACTTCGTCAACCTCTCTCTCTCTCTCTCTCTCCTCTCTGCTCTCTCCTCTCTCTTCTCTCTCTCTCGCCTCTGCTCTCCCCTAACCCTCTCCCCTCCCACGCTAGCCCCTCTCTGCTCCACTGCCACTTCCCCACCAACCTCGCCACCCCCCCCCCACTCCCGCCTACCCCCTCCCGACCGCACTCCTTTTGCGAGGCCCCCCGACCGAAGTTTTTTTTGGGTTTTTTTCTGCCGCGTCGTACTAGGCCGGGAACGCCGCAAGTCGCGCCGCCGGGGGGTTTTTTCTCTTCTTTCTCTTTCTCTCTCTCTCTCTCTCTCTCTCTCTACTCTCTCATCGTCTCTCTCTCTCTCCTTGTGAAATATATATCATTAATCACCCTCTCAATTTCTTTCTTTTGCTAACAAACCATCGATTATTCCCGCGATATCTCAACATTTGATAAATACCAAGCCTCAAAACAAAGATACGAGACAAGACAACTTCAGATCGAAAAATCTCATAAGATAAGTCTTGCTTATCAGGATAATGTTGAACAATTTCATCAATGCAAGCCACAACTTCAGGACAACCCAAGATATACACTAATTTAACTTATCTATAAATTATTTTTCTCAAAAACAGCACTTATCCCTAACC
>JABUQX010122332.1:35000-37500 GCA_015478945.1 Trachelipus rathkii | reverse complement strand
TTTTTATGGCCGGCTGCAAAAAAAGGGTCACTGATCCCCTCAGTATCAAGATGTTCATTGATAATTTTGAGTGGAAAATTCTTTTAATAAGGGAAGAGTACCCGAAGAGACATATCAAAACTTTGGAAAAAGAGAAGAGATGAAACGGACTATCTCCGAATAATGCATAGTGCATAAGAGATATGTGACACAGGTTATTGTCAGATATAAAAGATAGATTTACGTTTTCCAGGAACATTTATATTGTTGCCACGTTATTTCTGCCGGAAATGTTTCCTCAGTATGATCCTCATTCTTTCCTTGAGAAAATGTAAATGAAACCTGTAAAGTGTACACTTTCATTGACATAAAGAAATTTAAAACAGAACTATCTATAATATATAGCCTAGAAGAATTTCGTTCTATGTCTGGAAGGCCATAGCTTTTATTTGATTTTGTCATTACTGAAAATATCCCTTTGGAAGCACTTTAGTGAAAGTGATGATAAAAACTATAAAGTATTTAATAACCATTCGATGACAACGTCCCAAAGCATGAGCGCTGTTTTTCTATTCTTACTATTTAAAAAGGATTAAACCTTTCTTAGAATAAACCATAGGGTAAGTATAACCTCACGCTTTAGGCAATTGCTTTTCGATCGAGGATAAGATCTTATTAAGGGCACAGATTTAATAATAAGGTGAATTGATATTTGGACTTTCTTGTTAAATAAAATTGTATAAGGTAAGTTACATAACTTTTTAAAAATAATTGTAAATTTTTTTAATTTTTCTAGATTAATGCTTTACGGTCATCAATGCTCTCTTTTTTGTAAATCACCCAACACACACGCCACTCACACACCCACACTATCACACATCCACACACACAACACATATATAATATATATATATATATATTATTAATATATAATAATATATATAAATATATATATATTATATATATATATAATATATATATATAATAATATATATTTTATTTATATATTATATATATTTAATTATATATATATATATATATTAAATTATAGTATATATATATATTAATTATATATTATATATATTAATATATATTATAATACTATATATAGATATTAGTTATAATTATATATATATATAATTAATATTTAAAAAAATTATTTTATTCTAATTATATAATAATAATAATATATATATATTATATATATATAATATAATATATATATAATAATATAATATATTTGCAGATTGTGTGTGTAAAATGTAAAATGCAAACTACCATAATTATATTAGGACGAGGCCGCGCCTGATATATTATATATTATATATATTATATATTATATATATATATATATATATATATATATATATTATATATATATAATATATATATATATATATATATATATAAAAAACTCCGCATCCGCATCCGCGGATATTAAAATCCGCATCCGCGGATGCGAAAAAAATGACATCTGCTGCATCACTAATATTATATATACAGTGGCGGCTCGTGCATGAATAAAATGGTGGGGTAATTGTTTTGTATATATATATATATTATATATTATATATAATAATATATAATAATATAATATATATATATATATATATATATATATATATATATATATATTAATATATATATATATATATATAATTAATAATATTAATTTATATATATATATTAATATATTTATATATTATAATATATATTATATTTATATATATATATATATATTATATATACCTATATAATATATATATATATATATATATATATCTTCTATTATAATATATATGTATATAATATTATATAATAATATATATTATATATATATATATATATATATATAAAAATATATATATATATATAGTATATAATATATATATATATATATATATATATAATTAGGCTTAGATCTACTTCTTAATTAAATAAAAAATATACTACTATATACTGAATTTTAAAAAAACTTACCTTTAAAATTGGTTTATTTGTATAAATAGTTTGCCCTTCTGTTCTTTATTTGGGCAAATTTTTCAATCACTTTTGTGTTGAATTGAGGAATCTCCTCTATAAAGTCTTTTTGTATTGATAGCACTGCAAGTGCGTTTAATCTATCTTGTGATGTTGTGTTTCTAAGAAGGGTTTTAATGCGCTTTAAAGTACTGAAACTACGTTCAGAATCGGCAGTCGACACGGGCGTCACTAAAACGATTTCTATTAATTTTGCGGCCTCTGAAAAAGCATCGCATAAGCCATTATCGTCCAAAAATTTATACAAGCCATTAACATTTGTGATGGAACTAAAGGTTTCATTATCATACATAACAGCTAACTCGGAAATTAGTCTCTCTTTATGTAGCATAGGATAATTATTTGCAATAGTTTGAATGTGATCAGATGGAAAACACTGCTTATGAGAATTAAATTGCTTCGGGTCGACAACAATATATGAGCGAAACAACTCAAAATTTTTAAATCTTTCATTTATTTCTGTAATTATTTGGTTACAAGC